>PVJI01011956.1:0-54784 GCA_004026765.1 Micronycteris hirsuta | reverse complement strand
TTGTGTGGCTTTTTCTCTCATCAGATTAGGGAAGTTTTCCATCATGACTTTTTCGAACAGGTTTTCCATCCCTTGCTGCTCTTCCTCTCCTTCTGGTATCCCTATTATACGAATATTGTTACGTTTCATGTTGTCCTGCATTTCCCTTAATACCTCTTCATTCTTTCTGAGCCTCTTTTCCTGTTCTTGCTCTTTTTGGTTGTTTTTTTCAAGCTTGTCCTCCAGCTCGCTGATCCAATCCTCTGCCTCATTGAGCCTGCTTTTGATTCCTTCTATTGTGTTCTTCAGTTCAGATATTGTATTCTTCATTTCCTCTTGGCCCTTGTGAATAGTTTCTATTTCCTTTTTCATGTTGACATAATTTGCAGTGAATTCATTATAGTTTCTGTGTAGTTTTTGGTAGTTTTCTGTGAGTTCATCAAGCTTCTCGAGTTTCTTGAGCTGCCTGATAACATATGCTTTGAACTGAATATCTGATAGTTGGCTTGCCTCTGTTTCATTTATCATTCTTTCTGGGGCTTCCTCCTTTCCTTTCATTTGGGGTGTTTCTTTTTCTTCCCATTGTTTGTGGGATTCTTCTTGCTAGCCTCTGATTCTTAAATTGATCTTTAAAGTTCTCTGGAGCAGTGAATTTAATTTTGTTTCACTGTCTCTGTTTTTTGTGTTGACTCTTGTCTGGGTCCCACTCTATTCTCTTCACAATTCCAGGTTTTTATATCTCACCTGTGGATAAAGAAGAGAGGGTAAGGGAGAAAAAGAAAGAAAAGAAAACAAAAGAAAGGAAAAAGAAAGATAAAGAAAAAAATAATACTAAAATAAAATAAAATGAAAAATAATATAAACTAAGAAATAAAAAGAAGAGAAAACTAGGAATACCAAAATGAAGGAAAGTTTGAAGGCATTAAAAAGTATAGAAGGGCAGATAGGAAGAAGGGTGGGGAAAAACAAACAAAGAAACAAAGAGAAAACAAAAAAAAAAAGAGGAAAAAAAAAAGACTTCTGTTGGCTGGCCTCAACAGCATCCGGTCAGGGCTGCGACAGGCTGGGAAGATATCAGACTTCCCTTGCTTTCTTCCTGGGGTGCACTCCCAGCTGCCGTCCTGCCTCCAGCCGAGTTGCTAGGAGTTCGCAGCACCTCCTTTGGGCTTCCTGACCCCCACCCTGAGTCAGAATTTGTGAGGTCTGTGTCTCCCCTCAGTGGGGTTCAATGTCGTTCCTCTGTTTTTCTCCCACAGAGGAAGTCTGCACCACAGGTCTCTGATCACAGTGGCTGGGTTGTGTCTCAGGCCCTCCAGGAGTAAGCTCCGCGCCCCTGTTTTTGTTGACCGCTTTTGTCTCTGGATTCGGGGCTTGCAAGCCGCAGGTCTGGGCGGCCGGTCGGGCACAACCCCCAGCCGCCCCTGACTGGCTTCGCAGGGTGTGCGCCTGGTCCTGGAGTTCCAGGCCTGGATCTCCCATTCAGTTCGATCTCCAATTCCTCCCGCTGGCATCGCCGTTCTCTGCAGACCAGTCCCCACATACACACCGACCTCCGGACTGCTCCGGACCGAGACTCTAGCAACAGACTCGCGCGCCTGCTTAGGCTACTCTCACACCCCAATCCAGCTCCCTCCCACGGATCCTGGAACAAACTGGGAAGCTGTTGCGACTGGATCCGCAGACCTCCTGGCTCCCCGTGAGTCCCAAGGGACCCCTTCACTCAGAAGCAGACTCCCTACCGGCTGATCTTTCAGTTTTATGTGCAATCCTGGTCGCCAATCTTCCTGCAATATAGCTGGGTGATCGCTCCGGTCCTCAGAAAATCAGCCAGATATCCCACCAGTGGGCTGGAGGAAGCAGATCCTGCTCCCTCCTACTTCGCCTCCATCTTTCCCTCCTTTTTCACTTTAAAACAGACATTTCATCAAAGAAGATATATCAATGATAATCATATTTAAAGATTTTTTAACACATTAATTGGAAGAGAAATGCAAATTGAAACCACCATGATAATCACTATGTGCCTATAAGAATGTCTAAAATTAAAATGAGTAATTGTATCAAGTGTTGATGGGTATGTGGAGTAACTGTGATTCTTATACAAATACACTGTTGATGAGGATGTAAAGTGGTGCCACCACATTGGAAAACAGTTCGGCAGTTTCACAAAAATGTAAATATATACCTTTTTTTTAATCCAGTAAAAATGAAACAGTAGATACATACAAAGACGTGTGCTTAAATGTTAAAGGCGGAGAAAGGCAGAGGGGAAAATTGGGACAACTGTAATAGAATAACAATAAAAATTATTTAATAAAAAACTTGTATACTTTTTTTTACTTTATTGTTCTTCGATTACAGTTGTCTGCATTTTCTCCCCTCCCCTCTTCCTCCCCACTGCCTGCCATCCAACCCCACCTCCCTCCCTTGCTTCGACCTTCCCCTTTGGTTTTGCCCATGTACCCTTTGTAGTAGTTCCCGAAAACCCTTCTCCCCACAGTCTCCTCATCCCTACCCTCTGGCTATTGTTAAATTGCTCTTAATTTCAATGTCTCTAGTTATATTTTTCTTGTTTTTTTTCTTTTGCTGCTTATGTCCCAGTTAAAGGTGAAATCATATGGAATTTGTCCCTCACCACCTGGCTTATTTCATTTAGCATAATGCTCTCCCGTTCCATCCATGCTGTAGCAAAAGGTAGGAGCTCTTTCTTTCTCTCTGCTGCCTAGAATTCGATTGTGTAAAAACTTGTATACTTTAAATAAGTACAGATTATTATATGTCTACTATAGAGAAATGACGCTCTTGAAAGCATGTCAGGAAGCAGAATGTCTGCATTCATCACTTATCAGAAATTTACAAAATTTCTGTTCATCTCTTTTTCACCCAACCTTTGTTTGTTTCCTAGTCATGACTTGAGTGAAACAGATTTAATACTCTTAATTTCACTTCCCCATTTCATTAATTTAGTTTTAGTGATATCAGTTTTATTGTATAAACTTAGGTTCAAATAGAATATGCAGCAATAATTACACATATTCAAGTCTCTAGAGATGGCTAGGGACCCAGCTGCAGCTGTCATCAAGGCCAATATTCTTTATGACTAGGATTGTATCCTCAAAGCATTGCTAAAAAATGCATTTTTCTGGGTTTCAGTCTGATTTGCAAAATTAGAATCTCCAGGAATGAATGCTGATGTGGGCAATTTTAAATAAACATTGCAGGATATTTTCAGGTACTCCAAAACCTAAGAGCAGCTAGACTCCCTTTACATTTTACCTTGACTAACTATTTTTTCTAGGATTATCTTTTATTTATTATTATTTTTTATTGTTGTTCAAGTACAGTAGTGTGGGGGGGAAATGGAGACAACTGTTGTGACTAATTATTGATACAGCTACCTTCCTTTACTCTATGCCATTGGTCAACAAACACTTTGTGCAAAGGGCTAGATACATATTTTAGGCTTTGTAGACCACACGGTCTCTGTCACATCACCCAACTCTGCCACAGCAGAAAGAAAGCATCCACGTACAACATGAAAATAAATATTGTGGCTGTGTCCAATAAAACTTATTTCTAAAATATGTGGGATTGTCAGCATTTTGAGCACAGATGTAGTTTGTGGACTCCTTGTCTACACAGTAAAATATTCAAGAACCAACAGTGTTGAGTAGAATCTTACATTTCTTTCATGGATCTCTGAGGTTCAGGTTTCAAACAGTGAATGTGTTAAATCAGCAACAAACAATTTTGAATAGATTTCAGGGTTCCCCTCTTGTCTATTGAGTCAGAATCTTGGAGACCTAGGACTCTAAACATTTTAGGCTCACCAATAACCCAGATTTAGGCTCACCAATAACCACCGAGGGAGATTCTGGATGAGGAAGCAGTGGGGTTTCCCTGGATCCTATGAAATCAGCTGTTGTGTCCAGAACTGGCAACTCCTCCTCAGTACTGGGCCTGTACCTGCATCGCTGCTAAGGGAATTTCTTTCTAAACATTTGTTGAATAAAATCCAGAGAAATAGGAAAACATTTAGAGCTGGCTCTTGGGGAAAACAGAGGATGAAGGAGCTTCCCTTAAAAATAATTGAACAACAATAAAATAATTATTAAAAAAAAGTTCCAATAGCTCTGGGAGTCAGAAACAGAGTTGCTGATGAATCCCAGGCCTGTCCCTTCCAGTCTTTCTAATCTCTCCCCAAGCACTTCAGGACGAAGTGGGAAACTGAGATAAATGTGTACTTTAGAGTCAAACAAACACGGATTCAAATTCAGCTCTGCCATTTTTATGCCAGGGAATTTCAATCAATATATAATAGATTAGTCTCTCTGAGCCTCAGTTTCTGAGTTTTCAAACTTGTGAGCTGAGATAATAAATGTCTCACAAATTGTTCTGAGGATTTCATAAAATGCTAGAGGTGAGAGTCTGACACAGCACATAAAATTGCGATCAGCTTTTATAATTATATTTTAATAATGGCTTAATAGACATGTTATCCAAATATTATTTTAATCAACTTTTAATTTCAGAATAGTCTTACATTTCCAGAAAAGTTGTGTAGATAGTACAGAAATTTCACATATACACCAAACTCAGTTTCCCTCAGTATCTTACGTTAGTATGGTACATTTGTCACAACATATGAAGCAATATTGATACACCACTATTAACTACAGTCCACACTTTTTTCAAGCTCTCTTAATTTTCCTTTCACGTTCTTTTTCTGTCCCAGGGGCCCATCCATGGCACCACATCACATTAGTTGTCTGGTCTCCTTCATCTCCTCTAAATTATGACCATTTCTCAGACTACTCTCCTTGATTGTCATGACCTTGACCATCTTGAGGAATGCTGGCCAGCAATTTTGTAGAAATGTTCTTTAGTTTAGGTTTGTGGGATGTTTTTCTCATAGTCAAATTGGGGTTATGTGTAGTATTTTTGTATTCTCTCTGTAGTTTCTACCTGCTGTCATTCAGGTCTTCAATGATGGGCCCATGCTTAAGCCTGGTTTCCCTAAGTTACTCAGAAAAACAGATCTAGGAGAGGGTAAGTTGACACTATTTATAAAAGTGGAGGAGCAAAGCAAAAGCATGAGAGGCACAGTATATCACTAAGAGACCTTGGATTTGCAAACAAAAACATAGTTCTTAACTTGTTATGCATGTGTTAGTAGTAAAATTAATTTCAGTTTTTATCCCAGGAATGGTCATAATGTAATATTTCTTACTAATCCCTTAACTATAGGCAATCAATATTAATAAAAAATTCTAACTCACTGTTCATCACCATTGCGTTGAAAAATGTACAGTCAGTTTATTTCTCTGTGTAATAAAATTTGAACAACAAGGTACTTCTTCAAGGTCAGTTAGCACAAACTTGAAAGATGTGTCAGGCTATCAATAAATTATGTCAAAATGAAATCCAGGTGGACAATATGTCACATTCAAGAGTCTGAAACGAAATATGATCACCAAATGATACAGAAAACTTCTGCAGCTAAAATCCAGCTACACTGCTCAGAAAAAGTTGCTGCACAAGAATATAACATCTGTTATAACATCTGTTATAAATGCCAAGGATGCAGTCACTATTAAAATGGATAAAATGTCCTTTAAGTTATACACTTCTTTTCCCTCTAGGGTTAGCAGCCAAGGTATTTGCATATTATTGCAAAATGCATGCTATCAAGAGGGTATATATGATAGGTTTTGATGAAGTGAAAGCCAAGATCAAGGATAACTAAATAGGAGAGATCTATCTTGGCTTCTTTTAACCACATACATAACTCCCTGTGTAGCAACAGCAACAACACATGCATATCAAAAGCTGCATATTTGCTCAAGTTCTTAAGAGTGAAAAACAAAGTTTCCTCATCTATAAAGCAAGCAGGCAGCATCAAATGATCTCCAGTGTCCTTTCCAGATTGAAAATCCTAATGTCCTATAATTCTATTATTCCAGCCTTTGATATGGAATAATCATTGAGAAATAGGCACAAACCAGGCCTAATAGCAAAAATATAATTTTAGAAATCAGTCTTCCTATTTTTAATACACTAACTAAGCTAACAGTTTAGTGGTGATATACAACTTGCCCTGACAAATTTCCTTCTGTGTCTGGTATCAGTGCCAGGCCAGGAGAAGGGAGACACTGTGGAAAATAGAGTAATCTGTGTCCACAATAATGCTTGCTGAGCACAGTTTAGAGGGTGCTAAGTTTAAAATCAGCACAGATTTTTTTTTTTTTTTAAGATTTTATTTTATTTATTTTCAGAGAGAGGAGAAGGGAGGGAGAAAGAGCAATGTATGGTTGCTTCTCACATGGCCCTCACTGGGGACCTGGCCCGCAACCCAGGCATGTGCCCCGACTGGGAATCGAACCGGGACCCTCTGGTTCCCAGCCTGCGCTCAATCCACTGAGCTACACCAGCCGGGCATAAAATCAGCACAGATTTTTAAAGAAAAATGCACATAAAGAGATTTTCCAGGGCATTAGTTAGCTTTTTCCACATTTGAACTTTGGGAACTTGGAAAGCAGTCCAAGAGCTCCACATATGCCAACAAGAGGAAGGAGGGAGCTGGGGTCTGAGGGGTTATGAGCAGAGGAGGTTTGAATTGACTTTGGTTCCCTCTTTCTAATTATTTCTCAACATCTAACAAGGTGATTCCTCTTCTTTTAAGAAAGAATAGCAAGAACAAGAGAAGATAGCGGCCAGATAGGTGGGAGTGGACTCTACTTCCCCCTGTGCATGGGTGAAACACCTAGCCAATCTTCTGAGAAACAGAGTGAACAGCCAACAGTACCCCAGCATATATGAAGATTGGAGACCAAACACTGTAGAGGGCATTGAAAAATCAGATGGTAAAGAGAGTGCTTAAGGACAATAAGGTCCCTGGGAACAGCACGGGGACCAGGGCAGACTGCAGCCCCAGGCCCAGTGCCCACCTGGTCTGCTGCAAGATACTTGGGAGAGAGAGAGGCTGGGCTGTGTGAGAGGCCTGGTGCTTGTTTGGACCAGTGGGGTTAAATAGGAAGAATTTTTCAAAATGGAAAAATAGGAAAAAAGAGGCATTCTGTGACTGTTTGGAGAATTCTCCACAGCAGCCGTCTGCCTCCTACGCTCCTGCTCCCCACAGTCCCAGAATCTGTGCACACCTGGTGATCTGCCACCCAGGGTGGCCCACCTGCACACACTCCAGAAGAACCAGGAACAGTGAGCAACTGGTGGCCCTCAATCCAGCAGCAGCTCACCCAATTCCAATCCAGGAGAATCAGGGACTGTGAACACCTGGTGATCCGCAGCCTGGCAGCTGCCCTCCCAAAGTCACTCCAGAAAGCACCAGGGGTGGTATACATACATCCTGGGGACTCATGCCCAGGGGAACCAGGGACGAAGCACCTCCCACCCAGCCCCTGCACCTGGAGCCCTGCAGGGCTGACTGGCTATGTGGAAGATAGAACGAAGTGCCCTGTAGAGGGCAGCTGCAGTCCACAGAAAGACTTGACTCAGTGGGGGCCTAAACTACCTGGAAGGAAACACTGAGAGTCCCTAGCATCTTGGCCAGCAAAGAGCAAGAAGGCGGTGGATAAGTTGCCCCTAAATGGTGTACCTCAAGGTCAGCACACTGGTGGATTAAAGGCCTATGCTGGGCACAGAAAGGAACCTAGGAACTGGACTGGAGGCTGGACAACAGTGAACAGCGCATCTCAGGAAGAGAAAAAAGTGAAACCAACACCTTCCAAGCCTGACAGAGCCAGGAACACCTGAAGAACAGGCCTGACCGGTTTAAAGCCAGCAGAAGGCTTTTTTTTTTCATTCCTCCTTCCTTTCTTTCCTTCTTTCTTTTTTTATTCCTTCTTCCTTCCTACCTTCCTTTCCTTTTTTTATTCCTCTTCTTTTCCCACAGGTGAGACATTAAAACCTGGAGCTCTGAAAAGACCACAGTTAGACCCAAACAGGGGTCATTCCAAAAAATAGAGACAGTGAGACAAATTTCACTTTGCTACTCCACTTGCAAGGTTGGAGTGGTGAACACCAGTATATTTGCTGGAAGAGGAAATCCCCCCCAAAAAGAAACCACCAACAGAAAACAATGGAAGAAGGTGAAGGAAGAAGTGGAACCCACACTAACCTCAATCCAGGACAGACCTGGAAATACAACCAATTGGTGTAGAAATTACCCAAAACAAACAACTGAACAAGTGTTACAGAAAAGCCTCAAAGCCTTGTTCACACAGAAGAATCAGCTTCAACACAACCTGTCCACACCTGCACAACAGAATACAAGGCATGGTGGATGAAGTGACCATCAGTTAACCAGTTGGAGAAAAGGACCCACAAAAGAAAGACCCAACAAGAATAAAAACCCAAAGACATACAGAGAGCCAACATAAATGGCAGTCCAAGGCCAGCGAGCTCAGGAGATCAAGGAGACTGCACCACTGAATCTCACAGGTATTCTACCATAGAAGTTCATACCATAAAGTCAGTGAGTCAGAACAGATTAATTTAAGAAGCAGAGGCTAACAAGAAGAGTCTCACAAACAATGGGAAGACAAAGAAACAGTCCCTAAATGAAAGGAGAGGAAGAAACCTCATAAGGAATGACAAATGAAACAGAGGCAAGTCAACTGTCAGATATTGAGTTCAAAGCATTGGTTATCAGGAAGCTCAATGAGCTCACAGAGAATTACAAGAAACTACATGGAAACTACAATGAATTCACTGAAAACTATGTGAACATGAAAAAGGAAATAGAAACTAACAACAAGGGCCAAGAGGAAATGAAGAATACAATTTCTGAACTGAAGAACACATTAGAAGGAATCAAAAGCAGGCTTGATGAAGCAGAGGATCACATCAGCAAGCTGGAGGACAAGGTAGAATAAAAATGCCCATAAAGATCAAGAAGAGGAAAAGAGGCTCAGAAAGAATGAAGAGGGATTAAGGTAAATGCAGGACAACATGAAATGTAATACTATCTGTATAATAGCGGTATCAGGAGAGGAAGAAGAGCAAGGGATAGAAAACTTGGTTGAAAAACTAATGATGGAAAACTTTCCTAATCTGATGAGAGAAAGAGTCACACAAATCCAGGAAACACAGAGAGTCCCAATCAAGAGGAACACAAAGAGTCCCACTGCAAGACGCATCATAATTAAAATGGCAAAATTCCAAGAAAAAGAGAGAATCTTAAAGGCAGCAAGGCAGAAACAGGAAGTAACATACAAGGGAGCCCCAATAAGGTTAGCAGCTGACTTCTCAATGGAAACACTCCAAGTCAGAAGAGAATGGCAAGAAATATTCCAAGTAATGAGAACCAGAGGCCCAGCAAGTTAAAGCAAAACAAAGCTACTTTATCCACCAAGGCTCTCAATCAAGATAGAAGGCCAAATAAGGAGCTTCCCAGACAAAAGAAGTCTAAACAAATACACCTCCACCAAACCAGCTCTGCAAGAGAGGCTAAAGGGACTGCTTTAAGGAAAGGAAGGCAAAGAGAAAAAGAGCAACACAGGTACAAAAAAATGGTAATGGATAAGTACCTATCAATAATAACCTTAAATGTAAATGGACTAAATGCTCCAATCAAAAGACATAGAATAGCTGAATGGATAAGAAATCATGACCCACACATATGCTACCTACTAGAGACCCACCTCAGGACAAAAGACCTACATAGACTGAAAGTGAAGGACTGAAAACAAATATTCCAAGCAAATAGACAGGAAAAATAAAAGCCGGGGTAGCAATACTCATATCAGACAAAGTAGACTTTAAAAAAAAGGGCCTTAAAGAGAGGTCCAGAAGGACACACCATAATACTCAAAAGAGGAATCCACCAAGAAGACATGAACATTGTAAATATATATGCACCCAAAATAAAAGCACACAAATAAATAAAGAAAATCTTGGAGGACTTCAAGAAAGATATTGACAGCAACACAATTATAGTAAGGGAATTTAACATACCACTGTCAAAAATGCACAGACCTTCCAAACAAAATATCAAATAAGATATTGTGGCACTGAACAATGCCCTTGATGAAATGGACTTAACTGATATATAAAGCCTTTCACCCCAAAGAAGCTAAATACACATTCTTTTCAAATGCACATGGAATGTTTTCAAAGATAGACCACATGATAGGACACAAAATAAGCCTCAATAAATTCAAGAACATTGAAATCACATCAAGCATTTTCTCTGACCACAAGGGACTGTAATTAGAACCTAACCCCAAGGAAAAATACCCAAAACACTCAAAATCATGGAGATTGAATAGCATGCTATTAAACAATGAATTGGTCAAAAATGAGATTAGGGAAGAAATCAGAAAGTTTCTCAAAACAAATGGAAAAGAATAAACAAAAATCCAAAACTTATGGGACACAACGAAGGCAGTAGTGAGAGAGAAGTTCATAGTGATATAGGCCTACCTAAAAAAGGTAGAAACATTTCAAATAAATAACCTGACCTTCCACCTACAAGAACTCAAGGAACAAAAACAAAGACAGCCCACAGGAAGTAGAAGGAAGGAAATAACCAAGATCAGAGCAGAATTAGATGACATAGAGACTAAAAGCACAATTCTAAGGATCAATAAATTCAGGAGCTGGTTTGTTGAAAAGGAAAACAAAACCAACAAGCATTTAAGCAGGCTCACCAAGAAAAAAAGACAGAGAACCCAAATAATCACAATTAGAAATGAAAGATCTGAGATTACAACTGATACCACAGAAGTACAAAGGATGTAAGAAACTACTACAAAGAAATGTATGCCAAGAAATTTGAACAACTAGGAGAAATGGACAACGTTTTAGAAAAATAAAATCTTCGAAAATTCAATGAAGAAGAAGCAGAAAGCCATAACCGACCAATAACAGCAGAAGAAATTGAAGCAGTAATCAAAAACCTCCAGACACACAAAAGCGCAGAGGACCGGCCTCCGCACTTCTTCGGGTACACCAGAGGAGGGACAGCAAGGCAGTATGAATGAGTCCAACACACTTTTTCAGAATGCTGGAGGCCCGTTCAGGAGTCTTTGCTTTCTCCCACTGACTGAACTACCACAGAAAAATCTCCTTTATTTTTAAGAGGTTTCTTTTTACAATCAGTAGAAAAAACTACAAATTATTAACAGCTCTAAAAGGTTGACATACAAGATTACTTTAATTTTCACCTAGGCTTAAACAAATGGATGCTATGATAAGGAGGTTTGCTAATCTACCTATTAGCCAGGAAACAGTATTAAACTACAAAACTATTAGGTCCTAATTAGTGGCTAAACATATATTTTTAAAGTCTTAGATCTCTCTGAGTTAAAGATGTATGCAGAGGTTGCTCTTTGTACTTTTGAGATTTAAGGGGAATGTCATGTAGGCAAAGGCATCCTTAACCATTAACTACATTTGTCAGGGCTTAGATGTTTGGCTACCTATCAGGAGTTAGATGGCCTATCTAGATTTCTTTGAGATGTAAAACTAATGTTTAACCTTTTACCAAAATCTTTTAGTCTGTTATTTTTAGTTAAAGCTTCTTATTTATCTAGTTTTAGTAATAAACATTCCTGCTCAGTAATAAATTTCTAGCTTTGGAGAGACTGCATAAGACATTTCTTAGCAATGACTTCTCTTAGTAATTAGCAGCTGCTTCTGCTTTTAGCGTTCAGGTTGCTGGTTTGCTAAATGGCTTAATTCCTCTCCTTAACCCTTTCATGTGGGGGGATGGCCAACAAGCAGGCAAAGAGTGAGACTGATAGTGGGACTGCCCATGGTCGCCTTCTGCTGTACAGAGGCATCCCACCCATTCTGACTGTGCCAAGAAATGGATGTGAGCTGGTCCTCCAAAAATCAGTGTTCATGGATTGGATGTAGGCCGGCCTGCAACACAAAAGCCCTGGACTGGATGGTTTCACAGGAGAATTCTACAAAGCATTTAAAGAAGAGCTAACCCCTATCCTTCACAGACTGGTTGCAAAAAATCCAAGAAGATGGAAGGCTCCTAAACTCTTTTTATGAATCCAGCATCATCCTAATCCCAAAACTAGATAAAGAAACACAAAGAAAGAAAACTTCAGGCCAATATCGCTGATGAACATAGACGCTAAAATCCTGAACAAAATATTGGCAAACCACATCCAGCAATACATTAAAAATATCATACACCATGACCAAGTGGGATTAATCCCAGGGATGCAAGGATGGTACAATATTCACAAATCAATAAATGTAATACATCACATAATCAAAAGCAAAGACAAAAATCACATGATCATATCAATAGATGCAGAAAAAGTATTTGATAAGGTACAGCACCAATTTATGATAAAAACAATCAGCAAATGGGAATAGAGGGGGCATTTCTCAACTTAGTAAAGGCCATATATGCGAGACCTACAGCCAACAGAATACTCAATGGGCAAAAAGTAAAATCTTTCCCACTAAGATCAGGAACAAGACAAGGTTGTCAACTTTCGCAACTTCTATTCAACATAGTATTGGAAGTTTTAGTCACAGCAATCAGATAAGAAAAGGAAATAAAAGGCATCCAAATTGGAAAGGAGGAAGCAAAACAGTCATTCTTTGCAAATGACATGATAGTGTACATAGAAAATCCTGTAGACTCCACCAAAAAACTACTTGATATCTAAAAATCAAACTCATTTTTTTACATCAACAATGAAACATCAGAAGCAGAAATCAGGAAAAAAAATTCCAACCGATATAGCAACAAATAAAAAATAAAATACCTCGGAATAAATCTAACCAAGGAAGTAAAAGACCTGTACTTTGAAAACCACACAACAGTGAAGAAAGAAACCATGGAAGACACAAACAAAGGGAAGCATTTACTGTGTTCATGGATTGGAAGGATTAACATCATCAAAATGTCCATATTATCCAAAGCAATTTATAGATTCAATGCAATACCTATTAAAGTACCAATGGCATATTTCACAGATATTGAATAAACACTTCAAAAATTTATATGGAAATATAAATGACCCCAAATATCTGCTGCAATTTTAAGAAAGAAGAACAAAGTAGGAGGGATCACAATACCTGATACCAAACTTTATTACAAGGCCACTGTAATCAAAACAGCCTGGCACTGGCATAAAAACAGACAGATAGAACAATGGAACAGAAGAGAGACAAGAAATAAACTCAAGTCTCTAAGGCCAATTAATCTTCTACAAACGGGGCAGAAGCATAAAACGAAGTAAAAATAGCCCTTCAACAAATGGTATTGGGAGATCTGGACAGCTACATACAAAAAATGAAACTCAAGTACCAACTTACACCACACACAAAAATAAATTTAAGGTGGATAAAACACTTAAATATAAGTTGTGACACCATAAAAGGCCTAGAGGAAAACATCGGTAGGAAATTCTCACACAGTCCATGCAGTAACACCTTCACTGATATGTCCCCTAGAGCAAGGGCCATAAAGGAAAAAATAAACAAATGGGACCTCATCAAAATAAAAAGCTTCTGCATGGCTAAAGAAAACAGAATTAAAATGAAAAAAGAACCAACTATATGGGAAAAAATATTTGCCAATGATACCTCGGACAAGGGTTTGATCTCCAAAATATATAAATAACTCATATGACTCCACTCCAAGAAGACAAAAAAAATACAAAAAAAAAAAACAACAATTAAAAAATAGGCAAAAGACTTGACAGACACTTCTCCAAGGAGGATATACAGAAGTCCCAGAGACATATGAAAAGATGCTCAGCATCATTAGCCATCAGAGAGATGCAAATTAAAACCACAATGAGATACCACATCACACCAGTCAGAAAGGCCATCATAAACAAATCAACAAACAGGTGTTGGAGAGGATGTGGAGAAAAGGAACCCTAGTGCACTGTTGGTGGGAATGCAGACTGGTGAAGCCACTGTGGAAAACAGTATGGAATTTCCTCAGAAAGCTAAAAATGGAACTGCCTTTTGACCTGGAAATTCCACTCCTGGGATTATACCCTAAGAGCCCTGAAACACCAAATCCAAAAGAATCTATGCACCCCAATGTTCATAGCAGCACAATTTATAATAGCGAAGTGCTGGAAGCAACCTAAATGCCCATCAGCAAATGAGTGGATCAAGAAAATATGGTACATTTACACAATGGAATTCTACACAGCAGAGAGCAAAAAGGAGCTTATACTCTTTGAGACAGCATGGATGGAACTGGAGAACATTATGCTAAGCAAAATAAGCCAGGTGGTGAGGAACAAATACCATATGATCTCACCTTTAACTGGAACCTAATCAACAAAAGAAAAAAGAAAAAAAAAGCAAAATATAACCAGAGACATCGAAATTAAGAAGAATCTAACAATAGCCAGAGGAGAGGGGGGATGTGACTTGGTGGGGAAATGTTTTCAGGAAGTACTATTAAGGACACATGGACAAAACCAAGGGGGAGGGTCGAACCAAGGGAGGGAGGTGTGTTTGGATAGGGTGGGGAGGAGGGGAAAGGAGAAAATGCAGACAGCTGTAATTGAAGAACGACAAAGTAATTTAAAAATTAAAAAAAGGCACAAAAAAGAAATAGTAACAAAAATAGGGGAAGAGTCATCAAGGAACATGTATAAAGCACACTTTGTTCAAAGTCAAAGGTGGTAGAATTGAGGGTGGGAGGTGGGGATGGGTGGGGTGGGGGTAGGAGTGGGGGAAAATGAAGACAACTGTACTTGAGCAATAAAAAAAAGGATAGCACAAGTATGTAAAGTGCATAATACTTGATAATAAATGATTATGTTACCAGTTAATGAAAATAAATAAATACAATAAAGTTGTTCATAGCAGCACAATTTACAGTAGCCAAGTGCTGAAAGCAGCCTAGGTGCCCATCAGTAAATGAGTGAATTGAAAAACTGTAGTTCTTTACACAATGGAAGACTACACAATAGAAAGAATGGAGCTCCTACCCTTCATGACAGCATGGATGGAACTGGATAGCATTATGTTAAGTGAAGTAAGCCAGGGGGTGAAACACAAATACCATATGATCTCACCTGTAAGTGGGACCTAATCAATAAAACAAACAAGCAAGCAAAATATAACCAAAGACATTGAAATTAATACCAAAGTGACAGTACCCAGAGAAGAGGGAGGAGGGAAATAATGGGGGAAAGAAGGGAAAGTGATGTCAAAGAACATGTATAAAGGATGAAAGGACAAAGCCAAAGAGGGGTAGAATTGAGGGTTGGAGGTGAGGGTGTTGGGGTGGGAGGAAGTGTTGTTGAAAAAATGAAGACAACTGTACTCAAACATTAATAAAAAATGTTAAAAAAATAAAGTTTCTAAAATCTACCAGGGGAAAAACAAAAGAAATAGTAACACAAAAATCAACAAACACTGGAAAACTTATGAAACAGTTTGCAGCTCTGTCCTGCAATACTTACCACAGTTTAAGGATGCCATTAACTGGGCCCTGCCCCATCCTACCGGCTCTGAGATTGCAAATCTTACCCAGCTTGCATCTCCCTGGAGCCCACAGCCTTGAGAACTCAACTTTAACTGGAGAGGAACCTCATCCTTGATGCAGAAAATACTTAAGGATCACTTTGCTTCCTTGTCCCTTGTTATTGAAAATGTAGCCATACCTTAGCATGATCTGGGAGAACATCAAAAGTGCAAACTCTTCTATACATGCAGTTGCAAAAGGTCAGATTCCCTTCTTTATTTATGCCCAAGTTGTATTCCACTGTGCAAATGTACCACAACTTTTTTATCCACTCATCTAGTTATGGACACTTGACATGCTCCAAATCTTACCTATTGCAAATAACACTGCAACAAACATAGGGGTGCATATATTCTTTCACAACTATACAGGTTTCAGGTGCATAGTTCTATAACACATTATCTGTACACTGTATTGTCCATTGACTACCCCGAGTCAAGTCTCCACCCATCACCTTTTATACTGCCTTATACATTCCTCCACCTTCTCCCACAACCACCACCAACCATGGCCATCACCACACTGTTATCTGTGCCCATTAATTCTTTCTCTTTTCTTCTTTTTTTCTCAATCTCTCCCCCCTACACCCAGCTCCACACACACACCCGACAGATGTCATCATGCTCTCACTATTTTGCTTGTTAGTTCATTTTGTCCATTAGATTCCACATATGAGTGAAATCATGTGGTACAGTACTTGTCTTTCTCTGACAGACTTATTTCACTTTGTGTAGAATTGTGCACCTGAAAAGTATATAATATTGTTAACTATTGTCACCTTGATAAATTCAATTTAAAAATACTTTAAAAAATGTAGACTCTTGAGCCCCAGCCTAGAGTTGCTGAACAGGCTCCTGGGTGATCCCATACATGTTAAAGTTTGAGAAGCACCGGCCTAGAGCTTCCATTTTCTCCCCTATTTGAAAAGAAATCAATAATCTAACTTTAGGTAGCCAAAGACATTGGATTTCTGGAAGAACACAAGGTCCTAAGTATCATGAGATATGACCTAGAAGAGGAGAATTGTAACATTTTTCTGGATTTTTCTCTGTGCAGATGGGTTAATTTGAGATAGCCCTTTATTGTTCATCTTTCAGCCACACACAAGCAGGCTGAGGGATATAAAGACAAGGGACTCCCTCTTCTCCAGGAGAGCTGAGCCCTGGGAATGGTTCAAGTCATCAAGCTAGTTCAGAGAGCAAGAGCAACACACTCTCTCTGCTACCAGTGTCCAACCTTTTTCAGTCCTGACAATGCACAACATGGAGAGTCCAGCAGACCTCGAGGACCTGAAGAGAAGCCAGCTTCAGTGCAGAGGTAGCCCTTGGTAATAAGCCTGACATGCTTGTTCCTGGAGACCTGTTTCCATCCCCTGGCTACTTTGTCTAAGTGTCTTGAAGAGATGGGCCCTGGTTTTCACACTGCCATTTCTAACATCTTTCCACCATATTCTCAGCTCTTGATACTCAGAGTATGGTCCAAAGATGAACACAGCAGCATGGCTGGGAGCTTGTTAGGCACCCAGAAGCTTGGGTCCACCTTGGACCCATGGGATCTGAAAATGAACTTCAAACATTCTCAGCTGATACATGTGCGCATTAAAGTTTGAGAAGCATTGGAGTAAACATCTGCCATATGTTCTAAAAAGTCTGTTGAAAATATGCTCAGAGGAGCCCCCTTTTCTTTCTTCTGCTGCTCCATAACTCAGAGTTGGTCATGGGAAAAAAAAATCAGTACATGGGTATGTCTTGTGATTGCTTGTTTCTCAAATTTCTATTTCTCTGAAATTATTGGAAGTTTTTTTTCTGGTTTTAGACTTTTTTTAATCATAGATCCTCAGGTTAAGTTGATGTTCATATTTTAGCCTGTATTCAGCTTAATTACAGAACATGTTTTACAAAATATCAGTCTAAATAACATATGGAATGTTATATGTAACTTGATAGTCTCTAGTAATACATCAAATTTGGTCCAAATCAGGTTGTTCCTTTCAAAGGTCTGAAGTTGAAAGTAAAATGCTAAACAGAGTTAAAACAGAAACCTCATTTCTCTGGTTAGTCATACACAGTTAACAGCATATTCAATGACTGCTGAATTCTGAAACCTGAAAAAGTGAAGAACTAGTGTGTCTGAGCCTTAGAAGCAATTAATAAGGCTACACTGGCTTACCTTTTGGTATTAATATGAATCTTTGTATGTATCCATAAACAATGTCTTCCAATAATATGACTTCTATTTGAAAACAGGAATCATTGTTTAAAGCTATTGGTCTTCCCAGTACCAAACAGCACTCAGTATTCAGCAGAATGATGGCTAAGTTGGAGACAAAGGTGGCTGTGCTCACCACCATAGAGATTTGTTTCCAAGACTGGTTAAACATTTCTAGAATATAGTTGTTTTTTTTTTCCTTGCAGCCATTCTCTTTTTCAGAAATAATTAAATTTAGAGGTAACTATGAAGATAGAAGGTATACCAAGAAAGCTTCTAGGTTCTTTAGGAATGGCTTCTCTTTGGCCAAAATGTTTCTCCCATTTAAGGAAGAGAGGCTGAGAAACGAAAACTCATTTGCCTTATACAATGCCATCAAGTGTTATTTGATAAGAGGATCCAGTTACTCCAAAAATAGAAAAATAGTCTCCAACTTGTAGTAAACTCTGGATTTTCCCTCTCCATTTCCTTTCTTTTTAAATATCATGTTTTTCTACAGAGATTAGTCCTATTTATTTGGAAAATGAATTGACATCTAGAGGAAGAAGGTTACACAGTGTTAGCTTCAAAGTAAAGCCAGAAAAGAAAGGGTTAGGTATGGAGGTTATGAAATATCTATGTCTAGGAAGTGAAGCAATGCATCATAATAGAACATGAGCAATGTAGAGGAAAGAAATAAGTCAATGGAAAACAGAAAGGACTCTGAATCAACACACTTCCTTAGCTGCAGATAGATGCAAGTTAATTCCATGATCCACCATCCCATCTCTTCAGTAAAAATCAAATTCCTGAGCACTGAAACCAGTTCTGAACAAGTGTGTCAAAATAAACTTAATAGGTATCTCTGCTTTTCCTTTCAGCTTCAAGCCAAACCACCAGTCATAATGAACTGTTGGTATTTCCTTGACTCGTCTCTTTGAAACTGGTCTGCTGATGAGTCAAAAAATATATATTTTTCCTGTTTGACCCAAACTTTATTCATGCTATAGGCCATTACTCAATACAGGGCTTCTTTACTGATACTCTCACAATGCAAGACTGAGTCTCTCTCTGTACCCTGTGATCAACCTACTGAGACTCATAAAATTTTACAATTTACATGTTTCTTCCCATCTAGACAAGAAGCCCCTTAAATTTGTAGGGGATCTTGTTATGGTTTGATTTTATGGTACCTTTGACATTGCTAGGATATATGAAGCACCCAATACATGTATTTTAAATAAATGAATGACTGTTCTACAAATATCATTTATTAACACCATTTTTTATTTTATTGTTCTACAGTTGTCTGCATTTTCCCTCCAACACTCCCCCAACCTAAGCCATACCCACATTCCTCCCCAGATTCCACCCCGCCCCCAAGCTTTTATCCATGTGTCCTTTATGCTTGTTCCTAAAATCCCTTCCCCCCCTTTCACCACATTATCTCCTCCAACTTCCCTTCTGGTTACTGTCAGATTGTTCTTAATTTCAAAGTCTCTGCTTATATTTTGCTTGCTTGTTTGTTTTGTTGACAAGGTTCCAATTAAATGTGAGGTCATACAGTACTTAACTTTCATTGCCTGGCTTAATTTACTTAGCATAATGTTCTCCAGTTCCATTCATGCTGTCCCAGTAATAAGAGCTCTACTTTTCTTTCTGCTGGGAAGTATTCTATCATGTAAATGTACCCCAGTTTTTTCATCCATTCATTTACTGATGGGCATTTAGCTTGCTTCCAGCATGTGGCTATTGTAAATTGTGCCGCTATGAACATTGGGATGAATAGGTTCTTATGGATCGATGTTTCAGGATTCTGAGGGTATAATCCCAGCAGTGGAATTTCTGGGTCAAAAGGCAGTCCATTTTTTTTTTTCTGAGGAAATTCAATATTGTTTTTCACAGTGTCTGCACCAGTCTGTATTCCCACCAAGAGTGCACTAAGGTTCCCTTTCTTCTACATGGTCTCCGACACTTCTTCTTTCTTCATTTGATTATGACAGCCATTCTCACGAGCATGAATTGGTATCTCTTGTGGTTTTAAATTGCATTTCTCTGATGGCCAGTGATGCTGAGCATCTTTGTAAGTCCTCCTTGGAAAAGTGACAGTTCAGGTCTTTTGCTCATTTTTTAATCAGATTGTTTGTCTTCCT
Source organism: Micronycteris hirsuta (assembly GCA_004026765.1). Classification (NCBI taxonomy): domain Eukaryota; kingdom Metazoa; phylum Chordata; class Mammalia; order Chiroptera; family Phyllostomidae; genus Micronycteris; species Micronycteris hirsuta. The sequence continues at coordinate 34,978 of PVJI01011956.1, read as the reverse complement.
GGAGTGGAGTCATGTAAGTTCTTTATATATTTTGGAGATCAGACACTTTCTGGGGGTATCATTGGCAAATATATTTTCCAATACCATAGATTCTCTTTTCATTTTAATGTTGTTTCCTTTAGCCATGCAGAAGCTTTTTATTTTGATAAGATTCCATTTGTTTATTTGTTCCTTTATGTCCCTTGCAATAGGGGACATAATGGTGAAAGTATTGCTGCATGGAATACCTGAGATTTTCCTGATTGTGGTTTCTTCTAGGACTTTTATGATGACATGGCTTATATTTAAGGGTTTTATCCACCTTGAATTTACTTTTGTGTATGGCATAAATTGGTGATTGAGTTTCATTTTTTTGCATGTAGCTGTCCAGCTCTCCCAACACAATTTGTTGAAGAGGCAATTTTTACTCCATGTTATGCTGCTGCCCCCTTTTTCAAACATTAACTGACCATAGAGACTTGGGTTTATTTCTGGGTTCTCTATCCTGTTCCATTGTTCTATGTGTCTGTTCTTATGCCAGTAGCAGGCTATTTTAATTACAGTAGCCTTGTAATACAGTTTGATAACAGATACGGTGATCCATCCTACTTTGTTCTTTCTCAAAATTGCTGTGGCTATTCAGGGTCATAAATGGTTCTATATAAATTTTAGGGGTGTTAATTCTAAAGCTGTGAAATATGTCATTGGTACTTTAATAGGGATTGCATTGAATCTGTAAATTCCTTTGGGTAGTATGGACATTTTGATGATGTTAATATTTCTAATCCATGAATGTGGTATATGCTTCCATTTGTTTATGACTTCCTTACTTTTTCCTTCATTGTTGTGTAGTTTTATAAAAAATGGTCTTTTACCAACTTGGTTAGGTTTATTCCTAGTTCATTGGTTTTTCTTGTTGCTGTATCAAATGGAATTTTTTTTCCTGATTTCTGTTTCTGATATTTCATTGTTGGTGTACAAAAAGGCCTTGATTTCTAAATATTGACTTTTTATCCCGCTGTTTTGCCAAATTCACCTATTAGATTGAATATTTTTTGATGGATTGTATCGGATTTTCTATGTACTATCATGTCATCTACAAACAATGACAGTTTTACTTCCTCCTATCCAATTTGGATGCCTTTTATTTCTTTTTCTTGTCTGATTGCTGTGGCTAATACTTCCATTACTATGTTGAATAGGAGTGGTAAAAGAGGGCATCCTGGTCTTGTTCCTGATCTTAGTGGGAAAGCTCTAAGTTTGTGCCCATAATGTATGATGTTGGCTGTAGGTCTCTCATATATAGACTTTACTAAGTTGAGGAATGTTCCCTCTATTTCCATTTGCTGAGTGTTTTTATCATAAATGGGTGTTGTACCTTATGAAATGCTTTTTATGCATCTATTAATATGATCATGTGACTTTTGTCTTTGCTTTTGTTTAGGTGATGTATTATGTTTATTGATTTGTGAATATTGTACCATCCTTGCATCCCTGGGATGAATCCCAATTGATCATGGTGTATGATCTTTTTAATGTATTGCTGGATGTGGTTTTCCAACATTTTGTTGAGGATTTTAGTGTCTATCTTCATTAGGGATATTGCCGTATTGTTCTCTCCTTGTCGTATCTTTATCTGGATTTGGGATTAGGGTGATTCTGGCTTCATAAAAATAGTTTGGGAGTCTTTAATTTTCTTGGATTTTTTTGAATAGCCTATGGAAGGGTAGTGGTTAGGTCTTCCTTAAATGTTTTATAAAATTCTCCTGTGAAACCACACTGTCCAGGGCTTCTGTGTTTTGGGAGTTTTTATTTATTTAATTTTCTATATATTTTTAACTATATTATTGTTAAATTATATCTGTCTGCATTTACTCCCCACCACTCCCCCACATGCCACTCAAACCCTCTTCCCTCCTTTTCTTCCACCCCCATTGGTTATGTCTATATGTCCTTTATAGTTGTACCTGGAAATCCTTCGCTCTTTTCTTGACATTATTCCCTCCAAACTTCCCTTTGGATATTGTCAGTTTTTTTTCTTAATTTCAACATATCTGGTTATTTTTTTGCTTGCTATTTTCTTTTTCTTGATTAGGTTGCTGTTAAAGGTGAGATCATATGGTATTTGTCCCTCACCACCAGGCTCATTTCATTTAGCATAATGCTTTCCATTTCCATTTCTGCTGTTGCAAAGGGTAGAAGCTCTGTCTTTCTATTTGTTGTGTAGTCTTCCATTGTGTAAATGTACCATTGTTTTATGATCCATTCATTTACTGATGGACACTTAGGTTGCTTCCAGCACTTTGCTATTGTAAATTATGCTTCTATGAACATTGGGGTGCATAGGTTCTTTTGGATTGGTGTTTTCAGGTTCTTAGGATATAATGCAAGCAGTGGAATTGCTGGGTCAAAAGGCAGTTCTGTTTTTAGCTTTCTGAAAAATTCCATACTGTTTTCCACAGTGGCTTCACCAGTGTGCATTCCTACCAACAGTGCAGTAGTGTTCCATTTTCTCCACATGTTCTCCAACACTTGTTTGTTGATTTATGATGGCCATTCTCACTGGAGTGAAATGGTATCACATTGTGATTTTCATTTACATCTCTGATGGCTAGTGATGCTGAACACCTTTACATATGTCTATGGGCCCTCTGCATGTCCTTCTTGGAGAATTCTGTTCAAGTCCTTTGCCCATTTTGCATTTGGGTTGTTTATCTTTCTGGAGTGAAGTCATGTGAGTCCTTTATATATTTTAGAGATCAAACCCTTGTCTGAGGTATCATTGACAAATATGTTTTCCCGCATAGTTGGTTTTCTTTTCATTTTAATGCTGTTTTCTCAGTCATGAAGAAGATTTTTATTTTGATGAGATCCCATTTGTTTATCCTTTCCTTTATGGCCCTTGCTTTAGGAGACATATCAGGGAAGATATTGCTGCATGAAATGTGTCAAATTTTCTAGGTGATATTTTCCTCTAGGACTTCTATGATGTCAAGACATATTTAATATTTTATCCACATTGAATTTATTTTTGTGTATGGTATAAGTTGGTGATCACTTTTCATTTTTTTGCATGTAGCTGTCCAGATCTCCCAACACCATTTGTTGAAGAGGCTATTTTTACTACATTTTATGGGTCTGCCCACTTTGCCAAACATTAATTGACCACAAAGACTTGGGTTTAGTTCTGGGCTCTCTATTCTGTTCCATTGGTCTATGTGTCTGTTCTTATGCCAGTACCAGGCTACTTTGATTACAGTGGCCTTGTAATACAGTTCGATATCAGGTGTTGTGAATTGCCCTACTTTGTTCTTCTTTCTGAGAATTGCTTCAGCTACTCATGGTCATTTATGGTTCCATATAAATTTTTATCATGTTTATTCTATATCTGTGAAATATGCCATTGGTACTTTAATAGGGATTGCATTGAATCTATGAATTGCTTTGGGGAGTATGGACATTTCAATGAAGTTAATTCTTCCAAAACATGAGCATGGTACATGCTTCCATTTGTTTGTGATTTCCTTAATTTCTTTCTTTGGAGTTGTGTAGATTTCTGAGTACAGGTCTTTTACATCCTTTGTTAAGTTTATTCCTAGGTACTTTACGTTTCGTGTTGCTATATCCAATGGGATTTCTCTTTCTGATAATTCATTGTTGGTGTACAAAAATACCTTTGTTTTCTGAATACTGACTTTATATCCTGTTGTTTTGCTGAATTCACTTATTAGATTGAGTAGTTTTGGGGGGAGTCTGTAGGATTTTCTTTGTACACTATCAGTCACTTGCAAACAATGACACTTTTTCTTCCTCCTTTCCAATTTGGATGCTTTGTATTTCTTTTCTTGTTTGTCTGATTGCTATAGCTAGGATGTCTACTACTATGTTAAATAGAAGTGGTGAAAGTGGACAGCGTTGTCTTGTTCCTACTCATAGTGGGAAAGATTTTAGTTTTTGCCCATTGAGTGTGATGTTGGCTCTCTCTAGGTGTCTCTTATATGGCCTTTACTAAATTGAGGAATGCTCCTTCTATCCCCAGTTTGCTTGGAGTTTGTTTGTTTGTTTGTTTTTTATCATAAGTGGGTCTTGTACCTTATCAAATGTTTTTTCCACATCTATGGATATGATCATGTGATTTTTTAAAGATTTTATTTATTTATTTTTTTAGAGGGGGGGGAGGGAGGAAGAAAGAGAGGGAGAGAAACAGCAATGTATGGTTGCCTCTCACATGGCCCTCACTGGGGACCTGGTCTGCAACCCAGGCAAGTGCCCTGACTGGGAATCGAACCGGGACCCTTTGGTTCCCAGCCTGCGCTCAATCCACTGAGCTACACCAGCCAGGGCTGATCATGTGATTTTTGCCTTTGCTTTTGTTTATGTGAGGTATTACATTTATTGATTTGCAAATATTGTACCATCCTTGCATCCCTTGGAAGAATCCCACTTGATCATGGTGTATGATCTTTTTAACATATTACTGGATACAGTTTGCCAATTTGTTGAGGATTTTAGCATCTATGTTCATCAGCAATATTGGCCTGAAGTTTTCTTTGTTAGTTATGTCCTTATCTGGTTTGGGGATTAGGATGATACTGGCTTCATAAAAACAGTATGGGAATCTTCCATCTTCTTGAAATTTTTGGAATGATCTGTGGAGAATGGGGGTTAGTTCTCCATTAAATGCTTTGTAAAATTCTCCTGTGAAACTGTCTGTCCCAGGGCTTTTGTGTTTTGGGACTTTTCTTGATTACTGTTTCAGTTTCATCAGCTGTTATTGGTCTGTTCAGGCGTTCTGCTTCTTCTTCATTGAGTTTTGGAAGATTATATTTTTCTAGAAATTTGTCCACTTCCCCTAGGTTTTCAAATTCCTTGACATATAGTTCTTCATAGTAGTTTCTTACAATCCTTTGTATTTCTGTGGTATCAGTTGTAATCTCTCCTCTTTCATTTCTGATTGAGTGTATTGGGTCTTTTATTTTTCTTGATGTATCTGCTAAAGGTTTGTCCATTTTGTTTATCTTTTCATAGAACCAACTCCTGGATTTATTGATCCTTGGAATTGTGCTTTTAGTCTCTATGTCATTTAATTCTGCTCTGGTATTATTTATTTCCTTCCTTCTACTTGCTCTGGGCTGTCTTTGTTGTAGTTCCTGCAGTTCTTGTAGATGTAGGCTTATGTTGTATATTTGAAATGTTTCTATGTTTTTCAGTAGGCCTGTATTGCTAAGAACTTCCTTCTCAGGACTGCCTTCACTGTGTCCCATAAGTTTTGGATTGCTGTGAGTTCATTTGTTTCCAGAAACTTTCTCAGTTTTTCCTCAATTGCATTTTTTCCCATTCATTGTTTAATAGCATGCTATTCAATCTCCTTGAGTGTTTTTGAGTCTTTTCCATGAGGTTAGTTTCTACTTTCAGTCACTTGTTGTCAGAGAAAATGCTTGATATGATTTCAATTTTCTTGATTTTGTTGAGGCTTGTTTTCTGTCCTATCATGTGTTCTATCTTTCAAAATGCTCCATGTGCATTTGAAAAGAATGTGTATTTTGCACCTTTGGGATGAAAGTCTCTCTCTCTCTCTCTCTCCATATACACACACATACACACACACACACATATATAAAATCAGTTAAGGTCATGTGATCTAGGACATTGTTCGATGGCAGAATATCTTTGTTAATATTTTGTTTGGAAGATCTATCCATTTTTGACAGCATGGTTTTAAAATCCCCTAGTATAATTATGTTAGTCTCAATATCTTTTTTGAAGTCCTCCAAGATTTCCCCCACCTTTTTTTTTATTGCCCCCATGTTGGGTCCATATGTTACCGAGCAAAGGGCTGACTGGGCATCCCCAACGATGCTCCAGCCCCGCTCCAGTTTCTTATGCCTCGCCGCCAATGGAAAGACATCTCTCAATACCAGAGACTTGTGAAAAGGAAAAGAATTATTTATTTACAAGTTATGCAGGCTTGGAATAATGACTTAAGGTCTCCTTTAAAATACTAAAGTTCTCTAGAATACCCACAAACACCTACAGTCCTTCCTTCCCCCCTTTTCCCAGTCCAGGGTACCATAAGAGAAGAAGTAGAAGCGTGATTCAGGCAGATTCTCAGTTCTGGCACCATCCAATGCGTCGCCACTGTGATCTCCAAATTAATCCAAAAAAACTCCAGGTTAATCCAAAAGCATGGTAATCCAAAAAAAGCTCCAATTAATCCAAATAAAGCATGTGGCACCTTCTCATGGCCCACCAGCAAAAGTTCTTTCACTCCTTTTCTTCCAGGCAAAGTCTCTCCTGCTCCCTAGGCCGCGTGGCAAAGGAAGGCACCAAAAACCACGTGGTCCTGCCTCTGTCTCTCAGGCTGAGGGGTCCCCATTCCTCAGCCTCGTGGTCCAAGAGAGAGATATGGCTGCTGTGTCTGGGTTTAAATCCCCTGTGCCGACCTTCCTTTGTAGCCCTCATTTCTGACTCCTCCTTTAATCGTCTACACCTGCCAGCACTTCATATTCCTCCAGTTTTTCTGGGCTGCCATGTCAGCTGTGGTCAGGGGTGACCCCATGGCCCAGAGCCAACCATCTCCAAGTTTTCACGCAGGTGCTGTGTCTAGGGGGAGTTGCTTCTCGGCTACATCCTGGGTGGAAATCTCTGCCTTCTCCCTGGCTCAAAACATGGCCACAGCTATTTAACATATCTATACAACCAGTTAAAGATTATAGATATGTTAAATGACCATGCCAGAGGCTAGCTGCAAAGCTGCTGCCATACCCAAAGCTCTGAATGCTGCTCCAGGAGTCCCATCCCCCACCCAGTTCAGACCTGTGGGGGTGAAGACATTCTATATACATATTTCTAATATTTCCTGGATACCTTGAGTTCTGGACCCTACTACAAATCCTTGTTCAGGCCCATTTCTTGGTTTCACCCTGTAACACATATATATTTACAATGTTTAAGAGTCTAACAATAGCCAGGGGGGAGGGGGAGGGGACAACGGGGAGAAGGGTTTTCAGGAACCACTATAGATGACACAGGGACAGAACCAAGGGTGAGAAGGGAGGCAGGGAAGGGAGGTGGGATTGGAGGAGGAGGGGAGGGGAGAGTATACAGACAACTGTAATTGAACAACAATAAAGTAAAAAAAAAGGAAATAAAAGAGTCTTGATTGATTCTTCCTTTGAGTAGTATGAAGCGACAATTTTTTTTCTCCTTTTGTTGCCCTTGTTTTGAAGTCGATTTTGTCTGTCATGAGCATTCCTACCCTGGCTTTATTTTTTTCCTGTCTATTTGCTTGTAGTATTTGTTTCCAGTCTGTGTTTCTTCCTTCAATTTCTGTCTGTGTAGGTCTTTTGTTCTGATGTGGGTCTCTTGCAGGCAGAACATTTGTGGGTCATGATTTCTTATCCCTTAAGCTCTTCTTTGTCTTCTGATTAGAGCATTTAATCCATTTGCATTTATGGTTATTATTGATAGGTGCTTATTAATTGCCATTTTACTTGCTTTGTACCCATTTTCCTCTCTCTTTCACTTTTCTTTTTCATTTTCTTACAGCAGACCCTTTAGTATCTCTTGCAATGCTGGTTTGGAGGAGGTGTATTCTTTGAGGCTTATTTTCTCTGGGAAACTCCTTATTTCAACTTCCATTTTAATTGAGAGCTTTGCTGCATAGAGTAGTCTTGATTGCAGGTCTTCATTTTTCATTACTTGGAATATTCCTTGACAATCCCTTCTGGCTTGGAGAATTTTCATGATATGTCAGCTGCTAGTCTTATCAGGATTTATTTCTATTGTACTTCCTGTTTTTCCTTTTCTAACTTTAAGATTCTCTCTTTGTTTTGAAATTTTGCCACTTTAATTACGATGTGTCTTAAAGTTGGTCTCTTACAGTTCCTCTTGATTGGGACTGTCTGTGTTTCCTGGATTTGAGTGACTTTTTCTTTCATCAAATTAGGGAAGTTTTACATCATTACTTTTTCAAACAGGTTTTCTATCCCTGGCTCTTCTTCTTCTCCTTCTGATGTCCCTATTATATGGATATTATAACTTTGGGTGTTGTCCTCAATTTCCCTCAACCCTTCTTCATTCTTTCTGAGCCTCTTTTCCTTTCTTTGCTCATTCTAGTATAGGAGATCATTCTGCGTGGCGTGGGCCCAGATCCCACTCAGAAAGGCCAATGGAAAGCGAGATCCAGTACACAGGACCCACACCCATGGATAGGTTCTCCCGTGGGAAATCAGACCTGCATGTCTGTGGGGACGGGGCCTGAGAGAACAATGGTGCTTGCTCTGTTCTTCACCCTTCTCCAGCTACCCACAAGCAAGTTGGGTCCTTCTTTGCTAGCTCCAGGGTGAGTGGACGGGCCTGCACAGTTTCAAGTCCCTGTGGGTCTCCCCAGTGAACTCTCCTGTTAGGTCGGGAGTTCCTCCCACTGCCGCCTCAACCCCCATGAGTGTATTCAATTGGTGGTTTGAGGCTTTATTTCCCTGCATTGGTGGGCCGCGCAGTCTGTTCCACCCCCCAGCTTTTCCTCCCGGTTTATCTGTGCGAGATTGAGGGACTGCCCAGTTCACCAGTCTAACCCTGATTTTTCCAAGTGTGCCTGCCGCGTTTTGGCCAGGCATGCCCACCACAGGCCTCTCTGGGCTGCTGGAATGTTGCTAGTACTGCTGCACAAACTGCATCTCGCCAAGTGCTCTCCTGCTTGCTCCGCCCCGCTTACTGGTCTGGATGAACATGTCCTCTTTAACTCCTTGGTTGTCAGACTTCCATTCAGTTCAGTTCTCTGTCAGATCTGGCTGTTTTGTTTTTTTTTTAATTGTTGTTTTTCCTCTTTTGGTTGTGCGAAGAGGCACAGTGTGTCTACCTAGACCTCCATCTTGGCCGGAAGTCTCTCATTACCAATATTCATCAGGGTACTGCGAGGTATATATTGACTTTATTGACCACTTCCAAGAAGCTATTGAAAGGCAAATAGATAATGACAGAGCAACCAAATCTCTTTTGTGCAGCTAGTTTATGAAAATGCTAACAAAGACTGCAGAACCATTATATGACCCCTGAGAACTACCACTAAAGACATCAGTGAGTTTATCAAGGCTTGCCAAGATGTTGGCACAGAGCAGCATAAGGCTTCTTTCTTAGCTGCTGCAGTTAAGGGAGATCCCAGATGTTACAATTGTGGAAAGCCATGTCACCTGCACAAGGACTGTTTTTCCACAAAAGAAGGAAAAGGTAATTACAAATTTCCCCTCAAGGATTGTCCACACTGTGGCAAGGGCAGATATTGGGCAAAGGAATGCCACTCTTAATTTGACAAAAATGGCCAACCTATTCAGGGAAACTTCCAAGAAGGTGCCCGCTCCAGCACCTCCAACCCCAATCGAAGCTATCTGAACAGCAATCAATATCAGGGAATGCGGGTAAATGCACAGTTTTTAACCTTCGTGCAGCCACCCGTGGAAGCGCAGGGCTGGACTTGGTCACCACCAACCAACTCATCTTAAAGGAACAGGATCAAGTAATTATAGCTCCCACTGGCATCTGGGGACCTTGACCCCCAGGAATGATCTGTTTAACCTTAGGGAGATCCAGTATTACTACCAAAGGCATTTTGTTCAACTGGGGGTCATTGATTCAGACTATCAAGGGGAAATTAAAATTATGCTTAAAATGCCTGGTTATGATATTATTCCTGCCCAGACATTTATTGTCCAGCTGCTCCTACTCTCCTACGTAATCTCAAAGACTCAGAATACAGTGAGGGGGGAGGGTGGCTTCAGTAGTACAGACATTCAATCTGTTTTTTTGGACAGAATCAATTAAATTAAATAAACCAATCTTACAAATAAAGATAAAGGATAAGACCTTTCATGGCCTCATAGATACAGGAGCCAACATCTCCATTACCTCAAATCAGTGTAGGCCTCCAGAATGGCCTCTAACAGACAGCAGAATGCCTGCGACAGGTGTTGGAGGAGTTTCTCAGCCTCAAGTCAGTGTATGGTATCTTAAATGTTAGGGACCAGAAAGACAGGTGGGGAGAATTCGACCGTATATTCTGCTTATGCCCCTTAATATTTGGGGCTGTGACCTTCTTAGCCAGTGGGGGATGCAAATCTCTCTGCCACATTTTCCTTAATGGTCCCTGCACTTATAACTCCCCTACTGCTTACCTGGCTCTCCAATATACCAGTATGGGATGATCAGTGGCCACGTAAAGGACAGCAACTTGAACAGACCTGCCTTTTAGTTAAAAACCAGTTAGAAGCAGGTCATATTGAACCCTCCAACAGCCCTTGGAATATGCCTATTTTTGTTGTACCAAAAAATATGGCAAATGGAGGCTTATCCATGATCTAAGAAAAATCAATGAATCCCTCCAACCTATGGGCCCCTACAGCCAGGAGTCCCCAAACCAGCTTGCATTCCAAAGGATTGGCCACTTTTAGTTATTGACCTAAAGGTCTGTTTCTTTACAATCCCTTTAGCAGAAAAGGATTGGGGACATTTTGCATTTTCCCTCCTAGTCGTTAGCAGACATTTACAGCAGTTTCAATGGAGTGTTTTGCCTCAGGGAATGCTTAACAGCCCAACTATCTGCCAGCATTTCATCTATACTGCCATTAAGCCAGTAAGAGAACAATTTCCTAATTCCATCATCTATTATTATATGTACGACATCCTGATTGCAGCTCCTTCACAAGATATTTTAGCAAAAACTGCTTCCTTTCTTTGTTTTAAAGATTTTATTTATTTTTAGAGAGAGGGGAAGAGAGGGAGAAAGAGAGGGAGAGAAATAGCAATGTATGGTTGCCTCTCACATGGCCCTCACTGGGGACCTGGCCAGCAACCCACGCATGTTCCCTGACTGGGAATTGAACTGGTGACCCTTTGGTTCCCAGCCCATGCTCAATTCACTGAGCTACACCAGCCAGGGCAAACTTCTTCTTTTCTTAAAAATTCTGTAGTCTCTGCTGAGATAGTAATTGCTCCTGAAAAAATCCAGCATTCAGAACCTTGGAAATATTTAGGCTATCTCATTTTTAACAGGAAATTTGGCCTCAAGTCCTTCAAATTAATCTACCCATGGATTTAACTCTTAATCACCTCCAACAACTTCTTGGAGCAATCAGCTGGATGCAACCCAGCTTTGGAATACCTACCCAACAATTAACTTATTTATTTAATACCCTTAAAAGGAGCTGAGTCTTAATTCCCCCAGAAAACTGCCCTCCGAGGCCCTACAAGAATTAAATATAATAAATCAACATATTCAGCAATGACAAATAGCTAGAATTAATTCACAGTTTCCTGTCTGGCTTTTCTGTTTCCCAACCTTAGGCACCCCAATGGGTCTTAAAGGACAGCTGTCACCCCACCTAGCTATGATAGAGTGGATTTTTCTGTCTCATCCACAACATACTATTATCACCTATATAGCTGCATTGATGCCATCTTATTATAAAAGGATGTGAGCAAACACAGCAGTTATTTGGACATGATCCTGTCTTTATTCATGTCCCCTTAACTCAAGTCTATGTACAACAATAGGCAGCTCAATCTTTAGAATTTCAGTGTGCCATAGCTGATTTCGTAGGACTAGAAATCAACCTGCCCTCAGATAAATTGCTTCAAAACATTCCATTCCTTCAAATAAGTCTAGCAGAAAAGGTCAGCCCAATGCCAATAACTGGAGTGAGAACTATGTTTCTTGACGGGTCTGGAAGAACTGGACGGGCTGCTATTACCTGGCAAGAGGGCAAAAACTGGAGAAGTTTTGTATCCTCAGGACACTCTTCTACTCAAAGGGCTGAGCTTTTTACTGCAATCATGGCCCTGTGGCAATGGCCCCAGGAACCTTTGAATATAGTTTTTGACTCAGGATATACTGTTTATACTATTCTGCATCTAGATCAGGCATTAATTAAGACTTCTACTGACCCCAATCTACTTAACCTATTTTTGACCCTACAGTCTCTCCTCGACAAGGGAGAACACCCCCTCTTTATCACTCATATTCAATCCCATTCAGGCTTGCCTGGCCCCCTGGTGGATGGTAACAATAAGGCAGATGCCTTAGTCAGTGTCCTTGCTGCTTTCCAGCAAGCAGCAGCTTCTCATCAGTTTTTTCACCAAAATAGCCAGGCACTCCAAAACAATTTAATATCCCTCACTCCCAAGCTAAGCAAATTATTAAAGAATGTCCTGGTTGCCAAGCCCTTAGCAAGGCACCCCCATCTATAAGAGTTAATCCTCAAGGACTAAGTTCTCAAATAATTTGGCAAACAGATGTCACTCATCACGCTCCCTTTGGAAAATTCAAATATGTTCATATTTCTATTGATACTTACTCTGGTGCCCTACATGCATCTGCTTTAACAGGAGAATCTGCTAAAAATATACAAGCCCATTGGCTTGAGGCCTTTAGTCATTTGGGATGGACTCAGCAAATTAAAACTGATAATGGCCTTGGATACCTTGCACATTCTACTCAGGCTTTTCTTCAACATTGGAATATCCAACATAAAACAGGAATACCTTACAATCCAACCTGTCAGGCAATTGTAGAATGGGCTCATCATAATTTTAAAAATCTTAAAAAACAAAAAAGGGGAGTCATGAGACCTCCCCCCAAAATTTGATTATGTTAGATATGTTTACATATAATTTTCTAAATGGTGATGAATCACTTCGTACTCCAGTTGAGAAACATTTTCAGACAAAAGAGTCAAAACCACCTTACCCTCAGTTGATCCGCTAGGAGATGGCTCTTAGCAGGGCCCTGTAGATCTCTTAACATGGGGAAGAAGGTATGCGTGTGTTTCCATTCCTATAGGTCCTGTCTGGCTACCAGCCAAAAGAATAAAGCATTATCATAAGCAAAATAGACACCAGGCTCCACTTCCTCGAGGTGAGAACCAATTGACTGATGAACCAGATGGCCCAGCTGACCCTGAACAACTAGAAGGAAGCTGGACACCCACGCTATTGCTCACGGATCTGGGTCCGCCGACAGAGGAGGATGGAGCTTGCCCCAATGACAGGGGCTGAGGCTCAAACACCTCCTACAGAGGGCAACGACCCCTCAGTGCCCCATAATGTTACCTTTAGGCGTGTTCCCACCACATGGGGGGTTATCAAGGCTCTTAATGCTCGAGCCAAGGAGATTCTTGCTGAAACTAAAATAGAAGACACCCCAGAAAACAGGTTTATCACTTACCTAGCGGTACTGTCAGCCAATTTGGCCAGAGTTTTGCTTTTAATAGCTATTATACTCTGCCTAGGGGGGCAGGGTTTAGCTGCTGAAACTAATTCATCTTATATCTATTGGGACCACATTATTGATCCACCGGTATTTAAACTACACACCTGGTGGGATGCTGAACCTCCCTTTTCCACTAACGATACTCAGTGGACTGGAGGAGTGTGGATGCCCCCTGATGGCCCTTTGGAAGAGAACAAACACTGGTTACTGGTGCCAGAAAATACTGTTTATGTTGCTGAGCACCTACCAGTTTGTTTTTCTGTCCTTATTAATACTTTATGCTTTCCTTTAAAGGAGCAGCTTTATGCTGCAAACAAAGACCAGTGCAGTGATTACTATCAGCTCTCCATGGTAGCCATAGTTGGCCTGCGTGCCCATGAGAGGGTTTATCATAATTATACCCCTCTCCGGTTCCTCCTTGTACTTTAGACACTAACCATAAAGACTCAATCTTTTGCCCTTTATGCCAAGGACCGAATGCCACTATAGCTTTTCTTCCCAAAAGTCCTTTTGTAATGGAGAATTGGGGAGCTAACTGGAAAATACTAGCTAAGACTGACACAACAACATTTCCGGCTCAGCCTGAAAAATTATATACTAATATGTGGTGGGAGTGGCCCGGCACCAGGGCACCTATTATCAGGATTGTTTCTCCCAACCACACTAGCCCATGGCATTATAATTCTTGGAAAATGGGCTTGCCTTTTATTACTAGGAAGCATTTGTATATAAAAATTGGTTGTGACCCTAAAGATATTCTGGGATGTTCCTACCAGATTGACCCTCCAGAAGAAAATTGGGTCATGGTCTGTACCTCTCACACCTACCTGTTTTTAGCAACCCCAGGGATAACCCAGGTTTTTTATAATGAATCTGCAAAGATTTATTCTCTGCATGTCCCTGCAGGTTCCGTATATGCCACCTGCCTTACCCATCTAAATATTACTCAGTTAAACCTCACTATGGTTTATATAGTTAGAAGATAAATGCAAGTTTGGGTGCCAGTGATGTAACCAGAGAATGGGAGGATCCCAATGGCATAGTAGTGCTTTACAGTGCGCTGACCTCTATATGAGTCCGATGGTTCATTGGCACCCTAATTTCGTTTATTGTCTCCGCTATCATTGTAGCAGCTACTGCTGCCACAGCAACTGCTGCCCTTGTTAATTCAGTCCAAACTGCTAATACTGTGGATGTTCTCTTAACCAATATTACTTTAGAAATGATTCAACAGGCCCAGATTGATCAAGAGATCTTGACTCGGCTTTCTGCAGTAGAATCAGCCCTCCGCTGGATCAGAGAACACCAGGACATGTTCGTAACCCGCCAACAGCCAACCTGTGACCCTGGGTTCACTGAGATATGTGTTACTCCCCTCCTGTGGATTCCAGCCAATATTCCTGGAACAACGTTCAACATTGCCTAAGAGGGGATTTTTCTACCAATTTAAAAGGACAAATTGATAAATTGCAGCTAGAATTACATCAGCAGCTCCAGGACATTCAGCGCTTGACTAAGCAAGAAGTCTTTGAAAACCTCCATGACAATCTTGGCTGGCTGAACCCAAAAAATTGGTTTGATGGTCTTAGTCTGAGAATGTGGGTCTTTGAAGCCACCAGTTGCTTACTGATTATAGTAGTGCTCTGTGTACTTCTCTGCATTTGTAAATTATTTTCCCAGGGTTGTGTGAGAGATCAGCAAGTAGCAAGCTCTGTGGGATCTATAGCAGTCCTAAGAAAAAACAAAAAAAGGGGGAGGTGTAGGAAAACTGTTCCATGCATGAGGGAAATGTAGACCTGCGCTTCTCATAAAAAACGTGAGGGGAATACAGATGGCAAGCAAGCCCCATGTGTGTGAAATAGGCTTTCCTGTGGATAAATCAGGAGTACATCTTTCCTAGAGTTAAGCCTTGCTCTTGCTGAAAAACTCTCTCACCCTGGATCAAAAGAGCAAATGATGATGCATATCTGACTTCAGAAGATGGTGCTAATCCTTTCAAATTTAGCCATACCTCTTGTCTTTTGCATTTTTGTAAATCACCCTTTGATGTATCTTCCTGGCTGTCTACCACCTAAAACAAACCTATGCATAGTAAATGAAGACCATTCTGATATAATGTACCCAGGAAAATCAATAAAAGCCTATTAGGGCAGTGCTCGGGGCTGCTGTCTGTGATCAGAGGGGTGTCGCATAGCCCCGGCTCTTCTACTCTTACAGATTCTCGTGTGAAATTATTTACACACCAACCACAGCATACGGATTCTGTGGGATGGAATCCGTGACAATCTCCTAAAAGCTGACCTAATCCATCCCTTCTCTCACAAGTCTCACTGCACTCTGGACATATTTTCAAGTCTTCTCTTGGTTGCACACCCAGAGTGTCTGCTAGGAAAATGCAGACTGTCATAGTAAGAGGAGTAGAAAAGCACTCTGTGTGCTAACTGACTCTCTTCCCTTCCTTGAAACTCTCACTATCCCCACTACTGTGTTTCCCCTCACTGTCTACTCTTCCCTGTGATGGAGAAAGTACTGACCTAGTGTTCCCTCAATTCTAATGCCTAATTAATAAATAAGAATTAATGCCTAATTAATAAATAAGTTATTATAAAACTGTGCAACCTTCAGATGGAAAACATTGCTTAACTGAAGAGTAAGTAATGTATCAAGGCCTTAGAATTTATAGCATCTAATATTTACCGTATTTTATTGCTGACCTCTATCTCCACTATTTCTGCAGAAACTGGATATTATCTTTTTAAGTAAAAGCTGTCTTAAAGGGAAAAGACTATAATGACAGTACAGTCCTCCCAAATAGAACTTGATGATCTATTGGTAGATGTATGGCATCTTAAAGTAAATTTAAAGATCACCTAGATCATATCTCTCTTTTTATAAGGGAAGCCCACAGAGATTTAGTGAATTGCCTAAAGGGCCAAGACTAGAATCCCTCATCTTCCAGTCTAATCTCACATTCACTACAGAAGTGTTATCAAAACATGGTCCATAGACCAGCAGCCTCATTATAACCTAGGAATTTATTAGAAAGGCAGAATTACCATGCCAATGAGTTCCATAGCTTCAGAATCTCTGGGAGTTGGGCCCAGAAATCTATTATCACAAGTTTTCCAGGGCTTTAAACATACCCTAAGTTTGAGAACCACTGCGGATGCACTCACACCATTCAAAGCTTTCTCAAAACTAATGGGCAAGCCATGGCCAGGTTTCTCAGTTGGTTGGAGCATCATCCTGATGCATAAAGGTTGCAGGTTCCATCCTCAGCCACGGCACATACAAGATCAACCAATGGATGCATAAATAAGTGGAATGACTAACTGATGTTTCTCTTTCTCTCTCTCTCCTTTCTCAAAACAAACCAACAAAAAACACACAACCCTTATGTAGGTTAAAAAAATGAAACCCTAATGGGCAAGTGTTGTGGCTCTAAGACTGTGTAGACTACAGAGTGGGGTGAACATTCTGGAAGTCAAAGGATTCCTGTCAGGATGCTTAATAAGCAACGGTAAGCCCCTACTCAGACCATAAGCTTAAAATAGACAGACTCTTCCCCTTCAGAAAATAAAACTTAAGAAGACAAAGGGAGACAAAGAACCACTCTCCCTCCTTACTCTGGTACTTCCTTAACTCCAAATGATTTGGATGTTAAAGGATTTAGCCAAGGAATAACAGTAGAAATTGGATAAATTCTGCAGTCCTAGAACTTGCCTGACAATTTTCAAAGCCATTTACTATCATTTCCAATCTTCCTTGATGGGGTAGAGAAAATGGATTCTTTCTTGTGAAGGAGAATTACCAGTCTTATATCTTCATAGTTAATTTCCTGGAAAATGAGAGAAACTTGTTCACAACTTCTGGCTATTGAAACTCATAAAAGAGGAGGATGGAGAAGATGGCGGTGAAATGGGTGGGAGCTGAGTCCACTTCACCCTGCGCACAGGTGAAACACCTAGACAATCTTCTGAGGAACAGAAAACAGCCAACAGTACCCCAGCATATATGAATATTGGAGGCCAAAAATTGTAGAGGACATTGAAAAATCAGATAGTAAGGAGAATGCTCCAGGATAATAAGGTCCCTGGAACCAGTGTGGGGAGCAGGGCAGTTGCAGCCCCAGGTCCAATGCACACTGGGTCTGCCACAGGGTTCTTGGGAGAGACCTGGGTCAATGGCTTCCTTTCCTGCCAAACAAGGTTTCAGCAGCACCAGGAGAGACCTGGTTGCTTGAAATTGCAGAGAGGGAAATAAGGACAAAGTGGCAAACACGGGGGCTGAGAGCACCCATGGAGACTGTGGACGCCAGTTATGGAGAGTTGAGAGTTGGGCCATGCATGGCCCTGACCCTGATGGTCGCAGGTCTAGCTGGAGAGGTGGGCTGTGTGAGAGGCCAGGTCCTTGTATGGAGTGGCAGGGTTGAGCAGGAGGAATTTTTCAAAAAGAAAAAGTGAAAAAAGAGACACTCAGCAGCTGTTTGGGGAATTCTCCTGCAGCAGCTGCTCCACCCACAACACCCACAGGCCCAGCTTCCTCCCCACCCAGCCACAAAGTGCTCCCCAGGTGGCACAGAAGGCCCCGAGCTCACAACCAAAGCCCCAGGGAGAGTACATGCCCAAACCTATGGGATGCATGCCCGCAGCCCCAAGGACAATGTGCACCTGAATCTTCAGGACAGCAGCTGCTCCTCCCACCACACCTGCAGGCCCAGGACCAAGCATGCCTGACTGCACCATGCACCCAACCTCTGCACCCCTGGGGAAGCAGCAGAGGAGGCATGCACCTGCATTCACAGAGGCAGCCCCGGTGGCACTCCTGCCCTGCAGGAATGACTGTCTCTAGTGGAGGAAGGCAGAGACACCCAACAGAGTAAAAGTACAGGGCTCAAGGATTCAGCAATCCCCACAGGGACTTGACTCAGCTGAACTGGCCTAAGGGGGAGCAGAGAGTCCCTAGCATCTAGGACAGCAAAGAGCCAGAAAGGGGTATGTGAATTGCCCCTAATTGTTGCACCTTGGGGACAGCATAACTGATGGACTAAAGGCATAGGCTGGGTTTGGGGGAGCACTGGGGGCTCCACAGTGTACTGGGGAACTGGGCTGGAAGCTAGCCTAGTCCCTCTCAGGAAAGGAAAAAAAGCCAAAACAATCCCTCCTCAGTCTGCTGCAGCCAGGAAGACCAGCAGAACTGGCTTGGCCAGTTTGAAGCCAGCAGGAGGCTTTTTTTTTTAAGTGATTTTTTTCTTTTAACTCCTTCTTTCTCTCTTTCCCTCTTTCTTTTTTATTCCTTCTTCCTTTCTTTCCCTTCTTATCTCTTCAACATTTCTTCTTATTCTTTTTTTTTTTTTAATTCCCAGAAGTGAGACAAAAAAATCCAGAACTGTAAAGACCAGAGTTGGACCCAGGGACAGGGCATCCCAACAGCTGAGACAGTGAGACAAATTTCACTTTGCTACTCCAGAGAACTTGCAAGTGTTTGTACATTTGTATTATTATTTTATCCATCCTTTTGAAAAAGTGGTTAGATGAGTGAAATATCATGGTTAACATCATACATCTCCAAAGGGTCTCCTATCACTTCTCTATGGGATGGTACTTTAAATATCATAGAATACACTCCTGCTGTCTTAAACTATTTCACCATCCCCATACAATCGATCACAACAAAGAGTATGTGGAAGCTGTGAACACCAGAATAGCTGCTGGAAGAGAAAACCCACAAACAAAGGAATCACAAACAGATAACAATGGAAGGGGGTGAAGGAGGGAGTGGAAGTCACACTAACTAAACCCAGGACCTATCTGGAAATACAACTAAATAGTGGAGAAATTACCATTTCCATTACTATTTCTATTTCATAACACACAACTGAACAAGAGCAAGAGAGAATCCTCCAAACCTTGTACACATGGAAGAACCATCTTCAAAACAACCTGCCGACACCTGCACAACAGAATACAAGAGATGGTGGACAGAGTGACCTCAGTTAATGAGCTAGAGAGAAGGACCCACCAAAGAAAGACCCAACAAGAATAAAAACCCAAAGACATACACAGAGCCAACATAAACAACAGCCCAAGACCAGCAAGCTCAGAAGATCAAGGAGACTGCACCACTGAATCTCACAGGTTTTCTACCATAGAAGTTCACATCAGAAACCCAGGGAGTTAGAACTGGTCAATTTAAGAAGCAGAAGCTAACAAGAAGAGTTTCACAGACAATGGGAAGACAAAGAAACAATCACCAAATAAAAGGAAAGGAAGAAAACTGATAAAGAATGCTAAATGAAATAGAGGTAACTCAACTATCAGAAACTGAGTTCAAAGCAGTGGTTATCAGGGAGTTCAATGAGCTCAAAGAGAATAACCAAAAACTACAAAGAAACTACAATGAACTCATAGCAAACTACATCAACATGAAAAAGGAAATAGAAACTATCAATAGGGGCCAAGAGGAAATGAAAAATACAATTTCTGAACCAAAGAACCCAGTAGAAGGAATCAAAAGCAAGCTCAATGAAGCAGAGGATTGGATCAGCGAGCTAGAAGACAAGGTACAAAAAAATACCAAGAATGAGCAAGAAAAGGAAAAGTGGCTCAGAAAGAATGAAGGGGGATTATGGGAAATGCAGGACAACATGAAACATAATAATATCCACATAACAGGGATACCAGAAGGAGAAGATGAGCAAGGAATAGAAAACCTGTTTGAAAAAGTAATGATGGAAACTTCCCTAATATGATGAGAAAAAGTAACAAAAATTCAGGAAACACGGAGTCCCAATCAAGAGGAATCCAAAGAGGCCCACTTAAAGACACATGATAATTTAAATGCCAAAATTCCAAGACAAAGAGATAATCTTAAAGACAGCAAGGAAGAAAAGGAAGTAACATACAAGGGAGCTCTGATAAGACAAGTAGCTGACTTCTCAATGGA
Organism: Micronycteris hirsuta; assembly: GCA_004026765.1. Lineage (NCBI taxonomy): Eukaryota > Metazoa > Chordata > Mammalia > Chiroptera > Phyllostomidae > Micronycteris > Micronycteris hirsuta. The sequence goes on along the minus strand of PVJI01011956.1, from coordinate 14,793 downwards.
AACATTCCAAGACAGATGGGACTGACAAGAAATATTCAAAGTAATGAAAACCAGAGGCCTGCAACCAAGAATAATTTATCCAGCAAGGCTCTCAATTAAAATGGAAGGCCAAATAAGGAGCTTCCTAGAAAAAAGAAGCCTCAAAGAATATACCTCCTCCAAACCAGCTCTGCAAGAGATGCTAAAGGGTTTGCTTCAAGAACAGGAAAAGAAAAAAAGCAAAAGAGAGAGGAACACAAGTACAAAAAAATGGCAATGAATAAGTACCTATCAATAATAACCTTAAATGTAAATGGATTAAATGTCCCAATTAAAAGAAACGGAATAGCACAATGGATAAGAAAACATGACCCACACATATGCTGCCTACAGAAGACTTTCCTTAGAACAAAAGACCTACACAGACCGAGAGTGAAGGGCTGGGAACAAATATTCTAAGCAAATGGACAGGGAAAAAAAAAAGCTGGGGTAGCAATACTCATATTGGACAAAGTAGACTTAAAAAAAAGAGCCATAAATAGAGACCCAGGAGATCACTTCATAATACTCATGGGAAGAATTCACCAAGAAGACATAAACATTGTAAATATTATGCACGCAACGTAGGAGCACCCAAATGCATAAAGAAAATCTTGGAGGACTTCAAGAAAGATACTGACAGCAACACAATTATAGTAGGGGATTTTAACACCCACTGTCAAAAATAGACAGACCTTCCAAACAAAATATCAACAAAGATTTTGTGGCATTGAACAATGCCCTAGATGAAATGGAATAAATCGATATACGTAGAGCCTTTCATCCCAAAGAAGCAAAATATACATTCTTTTCAAACACACATGGAACATTTTCAAACATAGACTACAGGATAGGACACAAAACAAGCTCAACAAATTCGAGAAAATTGAAATCATTTTAAGTATTTTCTCTGACTACAACAGACTGAAACTAGAAACCAACCTCAAGGGAAGAAAAAAAAAACCCAAAACACTCAAAATCATGGAGATTGAATATCATGCTATTAAACAATGAATGGGTCAAGAATGAGATTAGGGAAGAAATCAAAAATTTCTGGAAACAAATGAAAATGAACTCACAACAATCCAACACTTATGGGACACAATGAAGGCAGTCCTGAGAGGGAAGTTCATAGCAATACAGGCCTACTTGAAAAAGATAGAAACATTTCAAATAAACAACTTCACCCTATGCCTATAAAAATTCCCGGAACAACAACAAAAACAACCTAGAGCAATTAGAAGAAAGGAAATAACCAAGATCAGAGCAAAATTTAATGACATAGAGACTAAAGACACAATTCTAAAGATCAATGAATCCAGGAGCTGGTTCTTTGAAAAGGTAAACAAAATCGACAAGCTTTTAAGCAAGCTCACAAAAAAAAAAAAAGAGGATCTAAATAAACACAATCAGAAATGAAAAAGGAGAGATTACAACTTATACCACAGAAATACAAAGGATTGGAAGAAATCACTATGAAGAACTATACGCCAATAAATTTGAAAACCTAGGGGAAATGGACCAATTTCCAGAAAAATATAATCTTCCAAAACTCAATGAAGAAGCAGAAAGTCTGGCCCTGGCTGGTGTAGCTCAGTGGATTGAGCATGGGCTGGGAACCAAAGGGTCCTGGTTCGATTTCCAGTCAGGGCACATGCCTGCGTTGCTGGCCAGGTCCACAGTGAGGGCCATATGAGAGGCAACCACACATTGCTGTTTCTCTCACTCTCTGTCTCCTTCCCTTCCCCTCTCTCTAAAAAATAAAAATAATAATAAAATCTTTAAAAAAAAAGAAGCAGAAAGTCTGAACAAACCAATACCAGCTGATGAAATTGAAACAGTAATGAAAAAGTTCCCCAAAACACAAAAGCCCTGGACTAGATGGTTTCACAGGAGAATTTTACAAAGAATTTAAGGGAGAACTAACCCCCATGCTCCAAAGATTATTTCCAAAATTTCAAGAAGATGGAAGATTCTCAAACTCTTTGTACGAAGCCAGCATCATCCTAATCCCAAAACCAGATAAAGACATAACAAAGAAAGAACACTTCGGACCAATATTGGTGATGAACATAGATGCTAAAATCCTCAACAAAATATTGGCTAACTGCATCCAGCAAAACATTAAAAAGATCATACACCATGATCAATTGGGATTCATCCCAGGGATGCAAGGATGGTACAATATTTACAAATCAATAAACATAATATGCCTCATAAACAAAACAAAAGACAAAAATCACATTATCATATTAATAGATGTGGAAAAACCACTTGATATGATACAGCACACATTTACAATAAAAAACACTCAGCAAAGTGGGAATGGAGGGAGCATTCCTCAACATAATAAATGCCATATATGAGAGACCTATAGCCAACATCATAATCAATGGACAAACTTAGAGCTGTCCCACTAAGATCAGGAACAAGACAAGGATGTCTGCTTTCACCACTCCTTTTCAACATAGTACTGGAAGTTCTAGGCAAAGCAATCACAGAAGAAAAAGAAATTTAAAAAATGGAAAGGAGGAAGTAAAACTGACATTGCTTGCAGATGACATGATAGTGTACATAGAAAAATCCTATAGACTCCAAAAACTGCTTGACCTAATAAATGAATTTGGCAAAACAGCCGGATCCAAAGTCAATATGAAGAAATCAAAGTCATTTTTCTACAGAAATAATGAAACACGAGAAACAGAAATAAAAAAAAAAATGCCATTTGTGCCTGGCTGGTGTAGTTCAGTGGACTGAGCGCGGGCTGAGAACCAGAGGGTCCCGGTTCGATTCCCTGGCAGGGCACATGCCTGGGTTGTGGGCTGGGTTCCGGTGAGGGCCATGTGAGAGGCAACCATACATTGCTGTTTCTCTCCCTCTCTGTCTCCCTCCCTTTCCCTCTCTCTAAAAATAAATAAATAAAATCTTTAAAAAAATGCCATTTGTTATAGCAACAAGAAAAATAAAGTACCTAGGAATAAATCTAACCAAGGAAGTAAAAGACTTATACTCAGAAAACTATACAATGCTGAAGAAAGAAATTAAGGAAATCACAAACAAATAAAAGCATGTACCATGCTCACACATTGAAAGAATTACATAATCAAAATGGCCAAAGTGATTTATAGATTCAATGCAATCCCTATTAAGGTACAAGTGCCATATTGCTAAAACATGAAACAAACATTTCAGAAATTTATATGGAATGATAAACGACCCTGAATAGCTCCAGCAATTTTCAGAAAGAAGAACAAAGCAGGAGGGATCACAATACCTGATATCAAACTGTATTACAAGGCCACTGTAATCAAACAGCCTGGTTCTGGCATAAAAACAGGCACATAGACCAATGGAACAGAGCAGAGAGCCCAGAAATTCACACATCTTTACAGTCAATTAATATTTGAGAAAGGGGGAAGAAGCATAAAATGGAATAAAAATAACCTTTTCAACAAATGGCATTGGGAGACCTGGACAGCTACATGCAAAAAAATTAAACTCTATCCCCAACATACACCATACATAAAAATAAACTCAATGTGGATAAAACACTTAAATATATTTCATAACACCATAAAAGTCCTAGAGGAAAACATTGGCAGGAAAATCTCAGACATTCCACGCAGCTACATCTACACAGAAATAACCCTTAAAGCTACGGACATCAAGGAAAGAATAAACAATGGGACCTCATCAAATTGATAAGCTTCTGTCTGGCTAAAGAAAACAGCATTAAAATGAAAAGAGGACCAACACTATGGGAAAACACCTTTGCCAATGATACCTCGGAGAAGGGTTTGATCTCCAAAATATTTAAAGAACTCACACAACTCAACTTCAGGAAGACAAGAAACCCTATTAAAAGATGCGCAAAAGACTTGAACAGACATTTCTCCAAGGTGGACATACAGAGGGCCCAGAGACATATGAAAAGATACTCAGCATCACTAGCCACTAAAGAGATGCAAATGAAAACCACAATGAGATACCACCTCACACTGGTCAGAATGGCCATTATAAACAAATCAACAAATAAATTTTGGTGAGGATGTGGAAAAAAGGGAACCCTAGTACATTGTTGGTGGCAATGAGGACTGGTGAAGCCACTGTAGAAAACGGTATGGAATTTCTTCAGAAAACTAAAAATGAAAGTGTCCTTTGATCCAGCAATTCCACTGCTGTGATTATACCCTAAGAGCCCAAAACAACAGTGCTAAAGAACCTATGCACCCCAATGTTCATAGCAGCACAATTTACAATAGCCAAGTGATGGAAGCAACCTAAGTGCCCATCAGCAAATGAGTGGATCAAAAAACTATGGTACATTTACACAATGGAATTCTACACAGCAGAGAGAAAGGAGTGCCTACCCTTGGAGAGTATGTGGATGTAACTGGAGAGCGTTATGGTAAGTTAAATAATCCTGGAGGTGAGGGACTAATACCATATGATCTCAACTTTATCTGGAACATAATCAACAAAAGAAAAAAGCCAGCAAAATACAACCAGAAACATAAAAATTAAAAATAATCTAACAGTAACCAGAGGGGAGGCGGGGAAGGGGCAGTGGGGAGAAGGGTTTTCTGGTACTAGTATAAAGGACACATGAACAAAACCAAGGAGAAGGTTTGAAGCAAGGTAGGGAGGTGGGTTTGAATGGGGTTGGGGCGAATGGTGGGGAGAAAATGCAGACAACTGTAACTGAACAACAATAAAGTAATTTTAAAAAAGAAATAGTGGACTTCTGGCCAAGATGGAGGCATAGGTAGACACTGTGCCTCCTCGCACAACCAAAAGAGGAAAAACAATAATTTAAAAAACAAAAACAGCTAGATCTGACAGAAAACTGAACTGAGTGGAAGTAGGACAACCAAGGAGATAAAGAAGACACGTTCATCCAGACCAGCAAGCGGGGCAGAGCTGGCTGGAGAGCACTGGGCAAGACATGGTTTGTGGAGTGGTACCAGCAATGCTACAGCCACCCGAAGAGGCCCATGGTGGGCGCACCTGGCCAAAACGCAGCAGGCGCACTTGGCGAAACCAGGACTGAGACTGGTAGACTGGGTGGTCCCTCATTCTCTCGCAGATAAACCAGGAAAAAATCTGGGGATCGGAACAGACTGTATGGCCCACCAACGCAGGGAAATAAAGCCTCAAGCCACCAATTGAATACACCTGTGGGGGTTGAGGCAGCAGTGGAAGGAACTCCCAGCCTCACAGGAGAGTTCGTTGGGGAGACCCACAGGGACTTGGAACTGTGCAGGCCCGTCTGCTCACCCCGGAGCCAGCAATGAAGGACCCAACTTGCTTGTGGGTAGCTGGGGAAGGGCAAAGAACAGAGCAAGCGCCATTGTTCTCTCAGGCCCCGCCCCCACAGACAATGTCACAACACAACAACATAGGTTGCCCTGTCTCCACAGACAGTGTCACAACACAAGGACATGGGTTACCCCGCCCTGGTGAACACCTAAGACTCCGCCCCTTAAAGTAACAGGTACACTGAGAAAAAAAAATGGCCCAAATGAAAGAACATGTTAAAGCTCCAGAAAAAATACAACTAAGTGACAAAGAGACAGCCAACCTATCAGATGCACAGTTCAAAACACTGGTAATCAGGATGCTCACAGGATTGGTTGAATTTAGTCTCAAATTAGATGAAGAAATGAAGAATATGCTAAGAGAAGTAAGGGGAAATGTACAGAGAACCAATAGTGATGGGAAGGCAACTGGGACTCAAATCAACGGTGTGGACAAGAAGGAAGAAAAAAATATTCAACCAGAAAAGAGTGAAGAAATAAAAATTCAAAAAAAATGAGGAGAGGCTTAGGAACCTCCGGGACATCTGTAAACATCCCAACATCCGGGTCATAGGGATGCCAGAAGGAGAATAGGAAACCAAGGGATTGAACACTTATTTGAACAAATAATGAAAGAGAACTTCCCCGATCTGACAAACAAAATAGACTTCCAGGAAGTCCAGGAAGCTCAGAGAGTCCCAAAGAAGTTGGACCCAAAGTGGAACACATCAAGGCACATCATAATGACATTACTCAAGATTAAAAATAAGGAGAGAATCTTAGAAGCAGCAAGAGAAAAGGAGACAGTTACCTAAAAAGGAGTTCCCAAAAGACTGTTAGCTGATTTCTCAAAGGAGACCTTTCAAGCAAGAAGGGGCTGGAAAGAAGTATATCAAGTCATGAAAGGCAAGGACCTACATCCAAGAATACTATATCCAGCAAAACTTTCATTTAGAATGGAAGGGCAGATAAAGTACTTCTCAGAAAAGGGCAAGTTCAAGGAGTTCATCATCACCCAGCCTTTATTATATGAAGTGTTAAAGGGATTTATATAAGGCATTTGGGGATATCAACAGGGGAGTGAGAGGGGGAGAGAGGAGGAAAAATCACAGAGAATAAGTAGCATAATTAGTAGGTAGAAAACAGACAGGGGGAGGAGGTTAAGAATAGTACAGGAAATGTAGAAGCCAAAGAACGTATGTGTATGACTCATGGACAAAAACTAAAGGGCGAGGAATGGGGGTGGGGGCGGTGTGTGGGGAAGAGGGGAATAAAGGGGGGAAATGGGACAACTGTAATAGCATAATCAATAAAATATATTTTTTAAAAAAAGATCCTTAAATGAGTTATATCTGCAAGTCCTCTCACTCCATAAGGCAGCATATTCACAGGTTCTGGGGACGAGGACATGGATAGACATCTCCGGGGGCCATTCCTCTGCCTCCCATGGTATGAAATGTAATAGGAGTAGGCATCTGTACCTACCATATGATTGGTGCTAATACTTTGCCTTATTTTCTTCAGATGTTTTTTAAGTAAAGCTTCATAGAAATAGAAAAAAAAGGAACCTTTACCTATCATAACAACATGTATTAACCTGGAGATTATTATGCTAATTGACATAAACCAGTCAGAGAAAGGCAGGTACGATGAACACTCACTTATATACAGAATCTAACAAACCAAATAAACTGATGAACAAAATAGAAACAAAGGCATGGATACATGGAACAGTCTCACAGCTGTCAGAGAGGATGGGGAAGTGGGGACTAGAGGACAGAACATAAAGTAATTAGCCAATAATATATATGCACTACATATAGACACACACAACGGTGTGGTGATGACCAGACAGGAGGGGTAGGAGATGGGTGTAGATGGCTAAGGCAGCAAATGTGGAGACATCTGTAGTAGTATCAACAATAAAAATAGTTACAAAATGTAGTCATTTCTTGGAACACCTGAAATTGACTTCATAATTACTTGTCCATGTTAAAGATGCTGAAAGAATAAAAATATCCCAATTAGATATGGTGTGGGAGGGTTTTCTAGGCATTAAATGCAGAGAACAAATCTGTCTCATCATTGAGGGGGAAACACATCTGGAAACTCTAAGGGGTTGTGGTCTGAGTGTAACTGAAACACAGGTTTGGCTGCCTGCTATAGCAAAAGCCACTCATGAGACAGGTTCTGTTGCAAAAGGAAAGAGGTTTATTCAAGTGCTATTACCTGGGAAAATGTTGAACTCTTGTCTGAAGGACCATTTCTTCTTTCTGCTCAAGTCTATGGTTCTTATAGTAATTAGTAGGGGGGAGACTTTTGTTTCCTATCCAATTATGTTGCTGGCTTTTGGCACACTGGCCCTTTCCATTTTTCTGTTTTAGTTTTTGGTATGCTTAGGCCTTGTCATTCTTTTTTTTTTCTAGCTTGTTTTTTTGTGCTCAGGCCTTGTATATTCATTTTCTTGCCTTTTGCATGATCAGTGTAAGTAACCCCCTGTTCCATCTTAGCCAATGAGGGAAACTCCCTGGTATTCCCTGACTGTCTATGGTAATAATTTTCCCCTTCAAAACTATGGACTGGACAGTGTGGCAATTGCTGGGGGAGGGACCTGTAGGGGGACTAAATGGTAATGGAAAATATGCAATAAAGATTAAATTAAAAAAACAAACTCTGGACCCTTGTAATCTTACAAGGGTAAATGGATGGAGATCTTATCTTTTGTAGTTTCTTTCTACTATCAGGAGGCATAGTCTTACCTATCTATGCTGGGGTCCGGAAATTCTTGCTATCTACTAAAGGAAGAGGGTGGCAAGAGTGGAGGGAAGACTTTACATGAGGGAGAAGGATTGTTGACTTAAGAAGGCAGTATATATGGTATCTAGAGGATGGCACTGCTAAAGAAGTAAAGCTGGTAGTCTCCTTCATATTTCAAGAGGTGGTATTTCAGATGGGCTTTCAAAATGAAACCTATTATGTGAACAAGCAATAAAGCATTTAGAGAGGAGTATTCCTAGTAGTTAAGGGGGGATCGTAGTGAAATCAGAAACTGGAGAGACTAAAGGATCCCCATGATCCAATCAAGAGCAGTGTTTTGGTTGTCATACCAAAGAGTGGGATAAGTTTTCTGAGGAAGCCACTGTCCGGGAAATGTGAATAAAGGCATTATCAATCCAAGAATGGCCATAAAGTATAGCAATTGTAAAAAATAATGATAAAATAAAAAGTAACACTGTCACTTAGTTCTAGGAGACACTGTCTCCTACAGAAAGAGGAATTATTAATCTCTTTCAGGAGTGCAGGTCCAGCTTTCCCTCACAATACCAACAGCTGTAGAAAGATCTGAGTCATCCTCAGGCAGTGCCCAATTTATCCATGTGTGGTGGATCCAAGGCTTGATTCCCACGAGGTTTAGGGAAGAGTGTATTGTTAGTAGGATGCCATAGGGATCAATCCATTGCTTGGCTAACTACTATTCAGGACCTTGAGTTTTCCAGGTCTTTAGTAAGACTTAGTCTCCTGACTGAATGTGTGTACAGGCTTATCAGACAGGTAGATAGACATGCAATGAGCAAATGTGTACAAAGTTGTTAGTGCTTGCCCTAAATGTTTTACATATTGTTTGATTATTAATTCATATTGTAAATCTAAAGGGGATGTTTGTAAAACAGGAATGTGGAAGGGTGTCCCATAAACTATTTCAAAAGGGCTTAATTTAAACCTGCTTTAGGTTGCTACTCTAATCTGGAGCAAGGCAATAAGGAGTGCCTAGTGCTTTTTCAAATGTGTTTCCTGGAATATTTTTGCCAGGGTCGGGGTTAGGACCCCAAATCCAATTCCTCGCCTTTCATAAATGTATAATTTGAAACATTTCTGTAAATTAGGCAGTACTAGTGTGAGAGCCAAAATTAATTTTTTCCTTCAAGGTTTTTTAAATTGTAGTTCAAGTAAAATTGTCTCCATCTTCATCCTACCATGCCCCCCTGCTCCACCCACCCCTGGCTCCCACACTTGAACCCACCCCATTTGTCTTTGTCCAGGTGTCCTTCATACACGTCCCTTGATGGTTCCCCTTATTATCCCCTATTATCCCTCTGCCCCCTCCTCTCTGGTTACTGTCAGATTGTTCTTTATTTCAATGTCTCTGATTGTATTTTGCTGCTTGTTTCCTTCAAAGTTTTAGATGCCATTTGACAATCTCTCATCCATTCAAGGGTTTCAGAGTCTAGTCTTTTCAAAGAATTATACAAAGGTTTCATTATAAGGCCAAAGCTTGGGATCCAAATTTGACAAAACTTTGTAATCCCTAAGAATCGACAAAGCTGCCTCTGATTCTCTTGGACTTTTAGTATAGTGATGGCTTTTTCTCAATAAGCCATCAAGCTCCTAGTGCTTTGTTTCACTTGAAATTCCAGGTATGCCACTTCTCATTTTCAAGTGTGGGCCTTGTGAGGTGATACTTTATATCTTCTTTTTGTCAAATGATTCAGGACTGTAATGCTTTTCAGCAGTCTTCATAAGTATTGCTAGCTATTATAAGTCACCTAGATATTGTTGAAGAATTCCAATTTTTTTCGTATCCATAAGTGCTTTTTTATTGTTTATTCTATTACAGTTGTCCCAACTTTTTCCCTATTGCATCCCTCCACCTAGATCACCTGTCTCACCAACAGTCTTTCCCATCTCCGTTGTCAATGAGAACTCACAATTTTAATTGACTATCCCTAAAACATTTTGCTAGTGTTTCCCCAAATATGGTCAGGGAATTCTTAAAGCTTTGCGGTAACACAGTCCAACAATATTGTAGTCTGGTCCTGACATTCAAAGGCAAATAATAATTGAGACTGTTCATCTACTGGAGTGGAGGAAAAAGCATCCATAAGCATAGAATGAAAACCATTTGCTATCCCTGGGCACTCTGGTCAATAAAACATAAGTGTTGAGGACTGTAGATAAATGCCCTGTACAATGTCATTTATGACTCCAAGGTGCTGTACAATATTTTATTGATTATGCTATTTCTGTTGTCCTAGTTTTCTCCTTTGCCCCACTCTGTCCAGTACCCCCATTCCCTCCAGCAATTACCCATCCTTAGTTTATTTCCATGGGTCATGCATATAAGTTCTTTGGCTTCTCAACTTCCTATACTATTCTTCCTATAGTATTCTTAACATACACCTGTCTATTTCGTACCTACCAATTACACTTCTTAATCCCTGCACCTTTTCCTCCATTTTCCCCCTTCCAGCTAATAACTCTCCAAATGATTTCCATATCTATGATTCTGTTCCTGTTCTGATTGTTTGCTTAGTTTGTTTTTGAGAGTCAGTTGTTGATAGTTGTGAATTTGTTGCCATTTTAATGTTCATAGTTTTTATCTTCTTTTTCTTAGATAAGTCCCTTTAACATTTAATGTAATAATGGCTTGGTGATGACGAACTCCTTTAGCCTTACCTTGTCTGGGAAGCACTTTATCTGCCTTTCCATTCTAAATGATAGCTTTGCTGGATAGATTAATCTATGTTGCAGGTCTTTGCTTTTCATCGCTTTGAATACTCCTAGCCTCTAAAGTTTCTTTTGAGAAATCAGCCAATAGTCTTGTGGAACTCTTCTGTAGATAACTCTGTTTTCCTCTAGCTGCTTTTAATATTCTCTCTTTATCTTTAACCTTTAGCATTGTAATTATTATGTGTTTTGGTGTGGTCCATTTTGTGTCCATCTTGTTTGGGATTTTCTGTGCTTCCTGGATTGTATGTGTATTTCATTCACCCACTTAGGCAAGTTTTCTTTCATTATTTTTTCAAAAAAGGATGCAGTGTCTTGCCCTTCCTCTTCTTATCCTGGCATCCTTATGATTCAGATGTTGGTACATTTGGAGATCTCCCAGAGGCTCCTTATGCTATCCTCATTTTTTGAATTCTTTCTTCTTGCTTTTCTGATTGAATGCTTATTTCTTCCTTATGTTCCAAATCACTGGTCATCTCTTCCATTGTTGGTTCTGTGTAGATTTTTCTTTATTTCTGTTAATGTAACCTTCATTTCCTCCTGGGTTTCAATGAGTTATTTGAGTATCCTGATCACCAGCGTCTTGAACTCTGCTTCTGTTAGGTTGGTTATCTCCATTTTTTTTTTTAGTTATTTTTCTGGGGTTTTGCTCTGTTTTTTCATTTGGGCCACATTTCTTTGTCTCCTGCATTTGGCAGTCCCCTTGTGTTTGGTTCTCTGTATCAGGTAAAACTGGTTTGATTCTCTGTCTTATTAGGATGGCCTATTATAGAAAAGGCACTTCAGTGAAGTCTTAGGTAATTGCAAATGTGAGGCAACCTGCTTCACTGCTTTGTGGCTCTGTGTAGGGGGAGGGCTCAGAGAAAGGACAATGCTGCTGCCCAACTTCTGGAGGTTTGCCCAACACTCACCCTTTTTCCAGTCACATCATTTACAACCCATATGGGACTGGTACTTTTCCAGGTGTTGCTCTGATGCTGAATTGCAGAGGGGGGTGGTTCTGCATAAGTTCTAAATCTGTGCTGGCCCTTTACGTGGAGTTGTCTGAAAATCTGGCAGCTTCTTCCACCACCCAACCCCTATTGAATTTTATAGCCAGAAGTTATGTGGGTTTATCTTTCTGGTGCTGCATGGTCTGTGTGGTCTGGCCTGGGGCTGGGATCTTTTGCTCCTGAGTAATCCTTCCTGACTTTTAGCCACCACACACGAATGTGGGACCATCCATCCTGTGTCCTCTCCACCCCACACCAGGTCTCCATGCCTCTTCACCTATCTCTGTGTCTCCACTCCTCCTACCTGTTTGGATGAATGTGTTGTTTCTAAGTCCTTGGTTGTCAGACTTCTATACAGCTCAATTTTCTGATGGTTCTGGGTGTTACTTGTTTTGAGTCTGGTTGTAAATTTTTCTGTAGTTGTACAAGGAAGCAAAGTGTGTTTCCCAACACCTCCATCTTGACTGGAAGTGAGGCATTTTAACTGGAAAAATGGTAGTGATATAAGGAGACAGGCATGGCTAAATTAATCTCAATCTAAGAATCCTGCAATACTGGTTGAATTCCCTTTATTACTTCTTTTTTTTAAAGAGGGTATTGTTTCTTCCATGGGATCCATGCCCCTTTTAAAAATTATCATGGGTTGGATTGTTAGCCACCATACTTGACATTCTATCAATCCAAACAACTCAATTTAACCTGCTTATAGATCTCAGTTGGAAAGAGTTCACCTCTAGCTCTTTCCAGGCAAGTCAGAAACACCTGAAGATAGAGAGCTTGTTCTGGTGGGACTCCTAAATATAATTGTTGTTTCTCAGGGGAAAAAGTTATTTATGTATGCACTTACAAAGTAAATATTGGCCCAATAATGGAATGGGACAGTAAATCATGTAGAGAAAACTACATAAATTGTTGATTTCCAAGCTGGCATTCTAGATGTTGAAGGAACACCTGATTTTGTAACTGCCCAGTCATTCCAGTAAGCTACATCACAGTGGACTTTTGTTAGTTTTTTATTTAGCACTTACTATGTAGCTCTCGTGTCTATAAGGAAGTAAATTAGCTTGTTCCCCACTGCCAATTGTACCTGGGGCTCCTGAGAAGAAATAATAATAAGTCAGGAGTGGTCTAGGTGAGTCTCTGGGCCTCCTTATTTGTCATTCCTTTCTAACATTTCTCAGCAAGTGTTTCTATACCTTTTATTTTTTAGCTTCAGGCAGTCCTTTCTCTAATGGCCTTCCTCTTTGAAATAGGCACATTTATTGGTGTCTAGTGGGTCTTTCATTTTTTTCTTTTGAGTACCACCTCTCCTTCTGGTTTTCCCACACTGTTTCTAAGAAAACAGTACCCTGCTTTAATTCTTTTTGTTTCCTGGGCATGGTAAACTTTAAAGGCTACATCCAACAGCTGGGCAGGATTCATTCCCAACACCACATCTAAGTGTTGGAGATTCCTTCTGATATACAGGGCACTTTGCCCAATAAAAGTCATGTTTACCATCCATACATTTTCTGATGCCTGTGGGTCAGCATCAGTGTGCTTTCCATAGGCCTGATAGATCTTTTCTAAAAATTCAGGAATTTCATTTCATTTCTGTTGAATCATCTCCATCATATTTAGGGTGTTTTGTTTAGGCACCCCTTTCTTAACCTTTCCCAATATGCACATTTTTTCTAACTTTTAAGAGAGACTAGGTCCCCACTATTTGTATCCTAGTTTGGCTCTATCAAGAGAATTGCCCTGGCTGGTTAGAGGTTTTGATTAGTATTCTCTTGATGGAGGCTATAAACCTCTTTATTAGCCTTATCTATAACTAGCTGCGTTTCATCTGCCATTAGCAAGATGTTAAGGAGAGCCTTAACATCTGCCCAGTTTTGATAGTGAGTGACAAAAATGGAGGTTATCTTCCATTTTCTGAAGATCTTCATTATATGAGGGGTTTTAACTCATCAAATTCAGTAAACCTGAAGTGAAAATGTAGTTTGGACCCAATAGCAGCCAGCGGGCTGGTTTTCCTGGTTTATTCCTCCTATAGGGTACTGCCTCAAAAGGAATTTTCCCACTCCAAATAAGAATACTCCCTTACCAAGTTGGGTGCTCTGCTGGGTTTTCCAGGGTGAAACCATTCCTTTACCATACATAGGTGGGGCTGTCACCCTGTGGGCTGTATTTCAGGCACATGTACCAGTGGGGACGGTGGTGGTGGTAAATCTTCCTACTACTAATTCTAGGTCCCCAGGTTTGGGACATTAAAGAAACTCATCTCCTCATTTTCCTTTTCTTTCTGTGTCTTACTATAAAAAAGAGGGTTTTTAAAAAATATTTTTATTGTTGTTCAAGTACAGTTGTCTCCATTTTCACTCCATCACTTAGAGGTTTTGAAGCCAATTACCTTCTTTGCATCATTAGGTTGTTCACTTTCTTTGCCAAATCCTTATTGTGTAAAGACATAAACACCTGGCCATAAGGGATTTTGTTCTATTTCCCTGACCACTGGCAAAATAATTCCAACTGTATAATTGTGTAGTAATTTAGGGAATTATTTAGGGACTATTTTTCCCCATAATATAAAGTATATACAGGCAAAGCAGTGTTACAATAGGATACCAACTCCTTCTTTGTTATTGGTTTATAACTGTACATAGACCAACCTGCTAAAATTTGGCCCAGTGGGCTCCCTTAAGGAATCAAAACAGAAGAACCCCTGATGGCACAAAAGTACAAACTTAAAACCGTAAACATAGAAAGACCCCATACAAAGTAGAAACATACAAACAAAACTTGGATTAATAATTTCATTAGTCCAAGGGAGCACTCATAAGCAAGTCCTAGCACTTTATCTGCTGCCAACCAATACTGCAAGTGGTCCTGACTGGACGCAAATGGCATGAAGCCCAAGTGACATGAAGCCCAAGTGACATGAAGCCCAAGTGGCATGAAGCCCAAGTGACATGAAGCCCAAGTGGCATGAAGCCCAAGTG
>PVJI01011955.1:0-53724 GCA_004026765.1 Micronycteris hirsuta | reverse complement strand
TTAGGAAATTATGAATTTGACCCCAAAGGTAAGGAAAGTAAAGGCAAAAATAAAAATAAGACTTTATCAAACTAAAAATCTTCCATACAGAAACAAACAAACAAATAATCACCAAATGAAACAAAAAGCAACCAACCAAATGGGAGAAGAAATTTGCAAACAACAGCTCTGAAAAGGGTTAATATCCACAATATATAAAGAACTCATATAAATACCAAAACTACAATCCAATTAAAAAATGGGCAGAAGACCTGAGCAGACACTTCTCTCAACAAGACACACAAATGTCCGACAAATATATGTAAAGATGCTCAACTTCACTAGCTATTAAGGAAATGCAAATAAAACTACACTGAAATACCACCTCACACCTCTTAAAATGGCTATTATCAATAAGACACGTAATAACAAGTGTCAGAGATGTTGTGAAGAAAAGGAACCCTCATTCACTGCTGGTGGGAATGTAAGCTGGTGGTCACTATGAAAAATAATATGCAGGTTCCCTCAAAAAACAAGAATAGAATTACCATATGATCCAAAATCCTTCTTCTGAATATCTACAAGAAAAATTTAAAAACTTTTATTTGCAAGATATATGCACCCTTATGTTTATTGCAGCATTATTCAAAGAGGCCAAGACGGGGAAACAACTGAAATATCCTTTGATAGATGATTCTATAAAGAAAATGCGGTACATATATGCCACGGAATACTACTCAGCCATAAGAAAAGTTGGAATACTGCCATTTGTGGCAACATGGATGCATCTTGAGAATGTCATGCTAAGTAAAAAAAAGTCATGCAGAAAAAGCCAAGAACTATATGATTTTACTCATATGTGGAATATAAACTGGAAAGCGTTAAATAAACAAAGACAAGCAAATAAACAAAAAACTCATAGACATAGACAACAGTATGTTGGTAGAGAGAAGAGAGGTGGAGAGGCAGTAAAGGGCAAGGTCAGATGCCAGTGACAGAAGAAGATTTAACTTGGAGTGGTAGGCATGCAAGACAACATACAGATAATGTATGTCAGAATGGTATGCTTTTCTTATTTCTTTAAACATAATACCAATGAGATTTTCATAGGGATTGCATTAACTTCATAAACCACTTTGGGTAATATGGATATTTTAAGTCTGTGAACATGGTATCTATTTATTTGTGTCTTCAATTTCTTTCATAAATATCTTGTAACTTTCAGAGTACATATATTTCATCTCCTTGGTTCAACTTATTCCCAAACATTTTATTGTTTTGATGCTATTGTAAACAGAATTATTTTCTTTATTTTTTGGATAGTTTATCATTAGTTTATTGAAACACTGCTGATTTTTGTATTTTTATTTTGCATTCTACAGCTTTACAGAATTTGTTTATTATTCCTAGCATTTATTTTTGTGGAATCTTTAGGATTTTCTAAATATAAGATTTTAACATCTGCTAACAGAGATCATTTAATTTCTTCTTTTCTGATTTGGATACCTCTTATTTCTTTGTCTTGTCTTTTACTCTGTCTAGACCCTCCAGTATTATGTTGAATAGAAATATTGGAAACCTCTTTCTTATTTCTGATCTTAGAAAAAAATCTTTCATATTTTTAAAATTGAGTATGGTGTGACTCATAGGCTAGTTATATATATCTTTTTTTTTATGTTGAGATACATACTAGGGGGACCCCAAAAAATGGAATTATCCTCTAGAGTGTGGGCCCATTGTAGTACAGGTTCCCCCCGCTAGGTGAGTTTTCTAGGAACCCATCTGTATCAGTGAGCCAGCTGGCATTTCTGTGAGAGTTTGTGTTAGGCTTCACTGAATTTTTTGAAGACCCTTTCAAGGTGTTTGCCCATTTCATGATGGGTGATTTATGAGCACACCTGCCCACACTGCATTGAGTGTTCAGCACTGTTTGACCAAAAACGGTATGACCCCTGTGCCCCACCCTCCCTATATGCCCTATCTCACCCAGAGCAACTTTGTTTGTTTCCTCAAATGAAAAACGTTCTCAAAGGGAAATGTTTTGTCAGTGTGGAAGAATTGAAACAAAAATGGCAGAAACACTAAAGGCATCAAAATTGATGAGTTCAAAAATTGTTTTGAGCAGTAAGAAAAACATCTTGATAGGTGTATTGGATCAAATGAAGAGTACTTAAAAAGTGACTGAAGTTTAAATGTGAATTAATAAATACACACATCATCAGGAAGACAAATGATCCAATTTAAAAATGGGCAAAGGCCCTGGCTGGTGTAGCTCAGTGGATTGAGCGCAGGCTGGGAACCAAAGGGTCCCGGTTCGATTCCCAGTCAGGGCACATGCCTGGGTTGCAGGCCAAGTCCCCAGTGAGGGCCACGTCAGAAGCAACCATACACTGATGTTTCTCTCCCTCTCTGTCTCCCTCCCTTCCCTCTCTCTAAAAATAAATAAAATCTTTAAAAAAAAATGGGCAAAGGACCTGGATAGACTCTTCTCCAAGGAGGTCATACAGAGGGCCCATAGACATATGAAAAGATGTGCAGCATCACAGAGTCACAAATTAAAACCACAATGGGATACCACCTCACACTTGTCAGAATGGCCATCATAAATCAACAAACAACAAGTGCTGGAGAGGATGCGGAGAAAATGGAACCCTAGCGCACTGTTGGTGGAAATGCAGACTGGTGCAACCGTTGAGGAACCCTGGAAATTCCTCAAAAAACTAAAAATGGAGCTGCCTTTTGACCCAGTAATTCCACTGCTGGGATTATACCCTAGGAACCCTGAATCACCAATTCAAAAGAACTTAAGCACTCCAATGTTCATAGCAGTGCCATGTACAATAGCCAAGTGCTGAAAATAGCCTAAGTGCCCATCAGTAGATGAGTGGATCAAAAAACAGTGGTATATTTACCCAATGGAATACTATACAGCAGAAAGAAAGAAGAATTTCCTACCCTTAGCAACAGTGTGGATGGAACTGGAGAATATTATGCTAAGTGAAATAAGTCAGTTGGTGAAAGACAAAGAGCATATGATCTAACTTATAAGCAGAATCTAATGAATAAAATAAACAAATGAGCAAAATAGAACCAAAGGAATGGAAACATAGAACATATTGCACAAAGGAAGGGGTAGGAGAGACAATGATGGAAAGAAGGGGAAGGCGCTAGTCAAAGAAAGTGTATGGATGACCCATGGACATGGACAACAGTGTGAGGATGGACTGTGGGAGTGGGGGTGGGCTGGGTGGAGGAGGGCAAAGGGGAAAAATTGGGACAATGTAATAGAATAACTAAAAATTTTTAAAAATCACATTGCAAATTATATATATATATATATATAATGTGTTACAAGTAAATAAATAAAGTTTAAGTAAACTAAAAAAAGAATAAATGCACATTTTTTATAAATGAATTCCTGTTTTTTTGGGAGTATCCCTTGTACATTTATACATAATTTTTGAAAACTTTTATTATGAAATATGTTAAATTTTGTCATATGCTTTTCATGCATCTATTCAGATAATCATATAATTATTATTCTTCAATCTGTGAGTGTGGTATATAACATTAATTGATTTTCATGTGTTGAGCTATTTTTGCATCCCAAGGATAAAGCCCACATGATCATGATGCATAATTCTTCTAATGGACTGATGCATTTAGTTTGCTAGTATTTTGTTAAGGATATTTGCACTTATGTTCATTTGGTTGGGGACCTAAAATTTTCTTCTTGTGTATTGTCTTTACCTGGCTTAGGTATAAGAGTGATGCTTGCCCAATGAAAATTAGTTTAGATGTGTTCATTCCTCTTCAATTTTTATGCAGAGATTGAGATGAATAAGCATTTATTCTTCTGTAAATGTTTTGCAGATAGCGTCATTAAAGACATCTAGTCCTGAGCAGTTTTTTTTTTCAAAAAATATTTATTAACAGGGAAATTTTAACCATATGACAAAGTGGAAAAAGCATATTTCAAAGTTGTTTAATACAATATGATATCAATCTTGTAAAAATACCTATCTATAATATGTAAACCTCTATATTTATATTTATACCCTAGAGGAAAAAATCTAGAAATAAATTCACAACATATTAATAGTTTGTTTAACTAAGTTGTAGGATGACAGTGACTTGAATTATGTTTTTTAATTTAAACTTCTTCCCAAAACTGCATTATTTTTATAGTAAATGAAAAACATGTTTTTAAAAAAGGGTCAAGTATTCGCACAAGGGCTCTACATAAGTAGGAAAAGCTGAGAAGGACTAGCCCCTATTCAAATTTCTCAAAGGCCCTAGCGAGTTAGCTCAGTTGGTTAGAGCATCATCCCAATACACCAAGGTTGCAGGTTCCAAGCCTGGTCAGGGCATGTACAAGAATTAACCAATAAATGCATGAATAAGTGGAACAGCAAATTGATGTTGCCCTCTGTCCTTCTTCTTTCTATCTAAAATCAATCAATAGATAAAAATATTTAAAAGATGCAGTACATATTTTTTAAAAAAGCAAATTGCTCAGAGGCACTTGTTGCGTACTAAGTGCCCTCTACAGGCTTTTTGTTTGTTGAGAAGTAGTACTAGATTACTGACTTAAACTCCTTACTCATTATTATTCAGTTCAGATTTTCTATTTCTCCATGATTAATTTTGGTAGGTTGTTCTTTACTATACTGCTTTATTAATATAATTCACCTACAATATCTAGTTAATGCTCATTCCAAAGCACAGAATTATCTTTATTAAAAACTTTAGCCTTCACCGGGTGGGTTCAATCCCCAGTCAGGTCACATACCTAGGTTATGGATTGAATCCCTTGTCAGAGTGAGTACATCGATGTCTCTCTCTCTCTCTTTCTCTCTCTCTTTTTCTTTCTCTCTCTCTTCCCCCCTCAGGTGAGGATTAAAAAAAAAAGAACAACTTCAAGGACACCAGCATTTTATTTGTCCCATTCCATGTATCCAATCTATTATCTATTTTCCACAAACTGTTCTAAATTCTTTGCCTTTCACCAGCTCTGAATTGTCCACCTAAACATATGTGTATGGTTTTTTTTTTAATTCAAACCTGGAATTACTAGTTATCTGCTATTTTCAAAAACATATATTATCCTGTCTTTCTTATATTTAATTTTTTCTATTCAATTTCTTTTTTCTGCTAATAAGATATATTTATTTAAACATGAAACAAAATTAAGAGAAAAGAAAAAGTGAGTAGAATTTCTTTTGGGATTACTTTCAGCTTTACTGTAATTTAACCTGAAGTTTGGTACCATTTTTTTCCCACTACACCTTGAACCCCTTTTATTTGTTTTATTGTTTTGAAATATATTTTCTTGTTTTTATTGTAAATAATTTTTATTTTTCAATTATAGTTGACATATAATATTATACTTGTTTTAGGTATACACCCCAGGGATTAGACATTATGTAACTTACTGTGTTCACCCAAATAAGTCAAGTACCCACCTGGGCACCATGTAGTTATTACACTATTATTGGCTATATTTCCTATGCTATTCATTATTACCTTCCTGTTGCTACTCTGTAACTACTTATTTGTACATCTTAATTTACTTTTTTACTCATCCCAAGCCCCTCCCATTTGTCAAATGTCAAAATGATGTGTGTATCTATGAGTTTGCTTCTGTATGCTTGTTTATCTTGTTAGTTTGTGTTCTATTCCAATTTTTATGTTTCCTATCTCTTTAGTGAATTTCTCACTAAGTTCATCTATAGTTCTGTTAAATTCATTGAGCATTCTAATAACCAGCATTTTGAACTTTGCATCTGGTAAATTGCCGGTCCATTTTCTTCAGTTCTTTTGCTGGAGTTTTGTTCTGTTTTTTCATTTGGGCCATGTTTCTTTGTGTTTCATTTTGGCAGCCTCCCTGTGTTTGTTTCTATGTATCAGATAGAGCTGCTAGTCTCCTGGGCTTGCTTGAGTGGTCTTATGTGGTAGGTGTCCTGTAAGGTCCAGTGACACAGCCTCCCTGATCACCCTAACTAGGCACTCTAGGCACACCCCCACAGTGTGGACTGTGCACATTTCTTGTTGTAGTTGAGCCTTAATTTCTGTTGACACCACAGTGTGAGGGATGTGCCCTAGGCCAATGGGCAAGGACTGGCCACAACCGCTGTTGTGCCAAGGTTGACCCCAGAGTGCAGGACTTACTTCAGTGTGGCTCTTGTGCCAACTGAATTAGCCCCTTGATGTGTTACTTGTGGGAATGATTAGGTGGTGTGTCGACATGGCATGAAGCAGTCTGCCAGGTCTGCTGACTCTGGGGCCCCTCTGGAAGAGCAGGCCAAGGTCAGCTGCCATCTATGTCTTGCCTGGGCACCCAGTATGAGCTACAAAGCAATCTACAGATGTTTGCTACTTGTGCTTGGTTTGAAGGTGCCCAGGAGAAGCCAAGCTGTGAACCAAGGCCAGTTGCTACCAGTGTCAGGCCCGGAGCCACTTAACGAGATGTGCTGGGCGAGCCAAGACCAGATTCTGTTTGTCTGAGATATTTTAGGAAAATCTGAAACATGAGCCACGACCGGCCATTTGTATGGAAAAGCCACTGGAAAAATCTTGGGTCGTCCCACAAATTGGGTGGGGCCAGGTCTCAGAGAATCACTGGGCAGGGCTACAGCAGTGTTAGCCAGGTTAATGGAGACTCAGATGTGGCAAGCTCGGAAAAGAAACAATGGCCTCTCCCAGCACCTGTGTCTGAGAGAAAGATATCTCTTGAGCCCTTGCCCTGATGCTAGACAATTCAGTTCTTCCCGTATGCCCCTGGTGCCATTGGAGCTCAGAGTGAGTGAGTCTGAGTAAGTTGGACCCTTCAAGAGAAATGCTAGGACTCCAAAAGCCTTCCATCTCACCCAGCCACAACCCCTGCTGGTTTCTACAGCCAGAAGATATGGGGATTCCTCTCCCTGACACTGGACACCTGGACTGAGGGGGCCTTGTGTGAATCTGAGAACCTCTCTCTTCAGGGGGACCTCCACAGCTGAAATAGTTCTCCCAATTTTTATCCAGCATGTATAAATTTGAGACCAGCCCTATCTACTTCTTCACCCCTTCTACCTGTCTAAATGTGGCTTCTTCTTTATATCCTTAGTCACATGACTTCTGTTCACTTAGATTTCAGGTGGTTCTGAAAGATGGTTGTTCTGTAGTTTAGTTGTAATTTTGATGTGATTATAGGAAGATTTGAGTACTGCGTTTACCTATACCGCCCTCTTGACTGGAACCTTTTTAATTTTTAATTACAGTTGACATACAATATTATGTTTCAGGTGTACAACTCAGTGATTAGACATGTATATATCATACAAAGGAATCAACCTAATAGAGCTAGTATCCATCTGACACCACACAGATTTTAGAATATTATTGCCTATGTTTGTATGGCAAAGCCACAGGAAGTGGCTTAGGTGGGCCTTCAAGTTGAGCTGGGCTGGGTCTCAGAGAATTACCATGGCAGAAAACAGGGTTGAGTTGATGGAGACGTAGATATCGCACTAGCCTGCACCTGCAGGAGGGAGGACTGAACAAAGAACAACGGCTTCTGCTGCACTGTTGTTGCACTGTTGAGCAATGGGAGAAATCTGCCTTTCCAGACCTTGCCTGAAGCCAATTTAGTTTCTTTGCATGAGTCCCTGCTGCCTGTCGAGCTGCTATTCTAGCTCTGGAGTTCAGAGTGAGTGAATCCAAGCAAGTTCATGTGCTGGCCCTTTAAGAGAAATACCTGGGACTCCAGCCAGCCTCTGTCTGAGTCACAGTCTCTGCTAGTTTTCACAGCCAGGAGTTACAGGGACTTCTTTCCCAGCACTGGATCCCTGGGCTGGAGAGCCCGGTGTGAGCCTGGAACTCCTCGTTCCTCAGAGGAGACCTCCACAGCCAAGATATCCCTCCTGATTGTTAACTGCTCCATGTGGGTATGGGACCAGCCTCATTACATTTCTGCCCTTTCAACCAGTCTCCATGTGGCTTCTTCTGTATATCCTTATTTTATAGGCCTTTGGTTCAGCTTGATTTCAGGCTGCCCTGAATGATGGTTGTTCTGTAGTTTAGTTGTAATTTTGAAGTGGTTGTGGGAGGAGGCCAGTACTGTGTTTCACTGCTAACTCCTTCATCTTGACCAGGAGCCTAATTTATTTCTCAATAAGCCATTTGCATTGCTAATTTTCCTTCTTTGTACCTAAATGCTATGTGTCTACTGTGGTTAATTTTGTGTGTCAACTTGACTGCCAACAGGATACCCATATTACCCTGAGTGTGTGTTGATGGCAATTCCATTGAGAGTAATATTAAATCCATAACTGCTGTAAAGTAGATTGCCCTTCTCAGTGTAGGTGGCAATCATATATATCACTGGTTCTGTTTCTATGGATAACCTTAATTAATAGCATCCATTAGCATTTTAGTTGTTCGTGAAACATAGATACATTTTATTTTATTTATCTTTGTGCCCCCATTACCTAGCAAAATAGGGCCTGATGACAACACATTATAAATAATTATAAGGTTGTTTATTAAATTAAATAAGATTGTTTATGTGTAAAAGTTCCTTCACTGATTACTATGATTAGGACAGATTTGAGCAGTCATTTGGATGTGTTAGTATCCAACCAATTTCTTCAATATTTTGCCATTCCTATTTTAGTCCTTATCACAGATGAAATTCAGTATCCCTTATCGTTTGCTCATTATGAACTGTAATTAAGAGCTGTATAATATTTCCCCAAACTAGATCTGAGTTTTGATCAAAACCTCATGTGATAACAACCAAAAAAAAAAAAAAAAGAAAAAACCCAGTCTTCACAAAAATTCTTATTAAAAACCACCAGAAATGGACATAACAGTTTATATGTTAAAGAAAACGTTCTTTATTTTGGAAGAGGCTTTTGAAGCTCACTCTAAGAAGGACAAATTTGATATCTGTTCTCTAATCCCTCAGCACGTTAGAACCGGAACAATAGCAGGAGGAGATTGACTGGTGTCTGGAGACGCAGAGAGCGCTGAGAAGTGGCCGCCTACGCGCAGGAACAAGCGCGTGGCTCTGAAACGATTTATAGGAAGATAAAATAGTCCCATAAACCTCAACAGCTCCTGGGACTGTCACTGTAGTAACACGGCACAGACCAGTAATAGATGTTTGTGTTCCATGACGAGACATCAAAACAAGAAAAATTATACTTTTATGAAAAATGACAACTTAAGGCAAGCATTTAAATTCTCTCTTCCCAAATCCTGAATGATAAGAGACCTAGGAATATACAAAATAAATAAGCCCTCAAAGTAGGTTTTTGTTTTTTTTTTAATTCCACATATAGAATCTGGTTTAAATAGTTTATTTGAGACTTGGATTCATAGACTCCAAATGGAAGAAAATATTAAAATGACTCTCCAGCTGTGATAGAGCATTTCTGTGTGGTACTATATCAACAGAGGAGACTATGTTTGAGCTCCATTAATATCATTCATTTCAGACATCAGTGGAAGCCATCGGACAAATGGAGATTTCTCATTTGTGTGTGTGTGTGTGTCGCTCACAAAATCAGTGGCCACGGAAAACCCAAGGGTAAATCTAGCAGTATCAAATGGAGCAAGGCTGATTTCTTCGTGGCTATAAGTTTAATAATAAAAAATAAAGTTCTATATAAAATCCAAACCA
Organism: Micronycteris hirsuta; assembly: GCA_004026765.1. NCBI lineage: Eukaryota > Metazoa > Chordata > Mammalia > Chiroptera > Phyllostomidae > Micronycteris > Micronycteris hirsuta. The sequence continues at coordinate 44,078 of PVJI01011955.1, read as the reverse complement.
AAAAAATAAAGAATAAAAGAAAAAAGATATAGAAATTGGATTCAGTGGCTTTGAGGAACAAAGGAAAACATGGCACAGAAAAAAATCCCTGCACGGCATGCTTGCAAACTCAGCTTATATCCCACCATTCATTCCGTATAAATAGAGATCTAAAGGTCAGATTCCAGGAATATGGAACAAATATCAGACACAGATACAGTATGGAAGTCTTATTCCTTATATGGTCAATCCATCAACAAATAATCTTCAAGTTTACGGAGTGCTTAATACTACATTTCCTGAATACCTACTATAGAAAAACACATATGGAGAAGTAATTTATACATATATGTATGTAATCTATACCAAATAGATTTAAAAGACAATGATAAATAAAGAATGGCAAAGACCTAAGTTTTATAAACAAAGTGGTTATGACGATGACTGTAACTATAGACTGTTTAATACTAATGATAAAAATGGTGAGTTCATTCAAATGCTAGTCATGACATCTACATGAACACAGGAGTAAGCCAAGATCAGTATTAACTGGTATGATCTCTGATGAAACATGTAATTTCTGGAACAAAAAATTACAGTACAAATTTACTAATAAAAATATTCAGTAATTATTAAAATAATGGTTCCATCTGAAACAGGATTAAGGGATGAAAATGCTAAAGTGACAAGAGGTCCTAAGAATATGTTTATAATGGTTATGAATTATAGGAACATGGTATATGAATTATAGATAGGAACACAGGATGAAATATTCTTGTTTCAGAAAAGTAAAATATCTCTTGCGTGAGCATTCTCTTATTTTTTAAAAACAGGTCTTATGAGCTTAGGGCAAGCTGAAGAAATACAAATAAGATAATTGGTATTTTTGTCTCCCAAATTACTTTTACCTTTTCACATACGTAAACTTCTCTAGAACTTCCCTCAAAAATGTATGGGTCAAAAGGTGGAAGTGGGCAGAGTCTACTCCAGCTTAGTGAGTTCGAGACACAAGTATGTTTTCTTAATTAAAATAGAAGATATTTTTACTAATATTATAATTCAAAAATTCTATGTGGTCATATCTTATTGACGAGTACAAAACTATCTTGGATTTACTACACATTCTCCACCAAAAGATTCAGAATTTCTTTTCCTTCTTCAAAATAAGCTGAACAATATTTTTAGAAAAAAATGCAAAAAACATTTTGCTTTCCTCATCTTCTAGGAATAGTCATAGTGCTTTAAGGAAACTTCTAAAGTCAGAACAAGAGGAAAAGATTGAAAAAAATCATGACAGAGAACATGAAAAAGCTTTCTTTGTAACTCAAAGAGGACATATTGATTTAAAAAAAAAAACAGATTTCAATAAAGTAGAAGAAATTAGTGAACAATGAAAAGATAGACCATAGAGAATATTGAGCAAAAACAATACGGGAGCAATTTTAAATACCAGATTTTAACAGTTTACTGCTGAGTCCATGACACTAGGCCCAGGGAAATGCTCTCACACAGGAGCCAATCCCATCCATTTAACTTGGGCATCACCATGTGCCTCATGTGGCCATCATTACTTATTTCATTAGAAATCAGAAAATGAACTTCTGTGATTTCTTTCCTATTTATTCTTCCTTAAAAAATTCCAAAATAAAAATGGGTAAATCTGAAAAATGTATGAGTTAATTAGAAAGCAACTTGAGAATTTCTATCAAAATTAAATTTAAAATAAAAAATAAATAAAATAGGGATTAAAATATGAGTTAACCTAAAAGAATAAAAATATTTGTGTAATTTCCAGAAGACAATGGCTTAAGGTACAATCAAAGAATTTTTTCCAGAGATAATATTTAAATTTCTTACTCTAAGGATCTACCAATGTCAAGACAGGAATATTGAGCAGAGACTACAAATAGACAAAAGCTGATGAAAGTCCTGAATTTGAACTCTAAAGCAAGGCAATAGACTCCGTTCTGCAGTAGCTAAAAGAATGGACTGCACAGACTAAGATAAAATGTGCTGTTCTACTGGTAACTAGTTATGAGACATTAGGTAAGCCTACTTTTATTCATTTAAATAACATGGGTATTTATAGCATGTACACCATTTTTTGTTGTGAGAATTCAATGCATGAAGAATGTAAAATAGGTGCTGGGACACCTGAAGTAATTCAGAAGTCTGGTAATTCAACTTTCATGTAGTCAGGGTCCTTCTTGCTCTTCTTCTCCTTGGTGTGTGTGTATCTCTGTGTCTGTCTCTTTACACGCAAACACACTACACAAGAAAAATGTACGTATTTTTAATTCTATAATAAAAACACAACATATTACAATTTGTGAAAAAATAGTGTTTAGAAGAAAGTTTTACTTCAAATGCTTATGTGATACAACAAGAAAAATATTTAAATCTAAATTTCCACCTTAGAAAGCTAGGGGAAGAAAGCAACATATTAAATCCAATGCAGGCAGGAGAAAGAAAATAATAAAGGTAAGAGCAGAAATCACTAAGATCATAAGAAGAAAAAATAATAGAAAAGTTAAAAAATTGAAAAGTTCTTCTTTGATCAATATTGATAGATCTCTATTAAGATCAAATAATAATATTCTAGTTGCTAACATTAAACTGAAAGGAAATTTCTATGGGTCTTACAGACATTAAAAGATGACTAAGGGAATAATAGTAATGTAGTGAAGCCAGTGAATTCTGTATTTCCCAAATGAAATGCATAAATTCCTTAAAAGACATAAACTGCCATGGCTTACTCACTAAGGAATAGAATTAGTGTCGTCCTAATACAAACACATTCAAAGATTTTAGAAGAGAATCTGAAAACTACTAGGGACCAACACCTTTTAGAAATATTACTTCAGAACTCCTTAATGAAATAATAATAAAGTAAATCTAGTCATATACAAAGAACATGATGCATGATGACCAAATGGGATGTACTCCAGGAACACAAGGCTGGTTCAACATCTTAAAATTAATAAATGAAAATCACATACTAACACATTTATGAAGAAAAACCTTATGACTCTCAAGAGATGCAAAAAAATAGACAAAATCCCTCATCCATTCATAATTAAAATTCTCACTCAACATAGTAATAAGAGAACATCCACATATGGATATAAAATCTCTAAGAAAGCCCTACAGTTAGGAACACACTTCACAGCAAAAGGACAGAGTGACCTTTTTCTATGATTAGATAATTTTTGAGGAACCTCCACACAGTTTTCCATAGCAGCTGCACTATTTTACATTCCCACCAACAGAGTATGAGGAATTCAGATTTCCCCACATTCTTGCCAAGATGCTATCTTTTTGTTTTTTTCATAACACAATAATGGTCTTTCCATACATCCTAACAGTTGCCAGTAATATCACATCATTGTGATTTGCATTGCCCTGCCAATTAGTGATGTTGAGCATATTTTTATATACTTGTCCAATTGTATGTCTTCTTTGAAGAAAGTCTACTCAAGCCCTTTGACCATTTTCTAAAATTTCAGTTATATTTATTTTATTTTTTTTTTGCTATTGAGTATGAGGAATTTCTTTTTTCAAAAGATTTTATTATTTATTTATTTTTAGAGAGGGGGAGGGAGGGAGAGAACCATCAATGTGTGGTTGCCTCTCACGTGCCCCCTACTGGGAAACCTGGCTAGCAACCCAGGCGTGTGTCCTACACTGGGAATTGAACCAGTGACCCTTAGGTTCGCAGGCCAGCGCTCAATCCACTAAGTCACACCAGCTAGGGTGTATAAAGAATTTCTTATGTATTTTGAATGTTAATCCCTTAACAGATGTATAGATTACAAACATTTTCTCATTCGATGTTTCCTTTCCAATCTATTACAGTATTTTTTCTTTTGCTATGCCCAGCTTTTTAGTTTGATATAATCTTATCTATATTTGTTTTTGTTGCCTCAGCTTGATGTCATACCAAAAATAAAAATAAAAAAATACATTGCTAAGACCAATGTCATGAAGCTTTTCTGCTATTTTATTCTATGAGTTGTATAGTTTCAGATCTTGTATTTAACTTCTTAATCCATTTTGAGGTAATTTTCACATATAACATAAGGAAAAGTTTCCATTTTATTTTTTACATAAGCAGGTTCCCCAACACTCTATTGAGGAAAATATCCATTTCTCATTTTTTTTTTGGTTACCCCTCTACTCCCGCCCACCCAGCCACCCCACCCCAGGCCCCAGCTGTCAGCCTGCTCGTTATCCAGCTTTGTTTAGGTGTTCTCGTTTCTCTGGGCGATACTCTCCCCCGTAGTGTCACATTCCTTAAACTTTACAAATGAAAGTAAATCCAATTAATGAAATAGACATGTACACATTTTATACATGAAAGATGAACAGATGGTACTTATATAAGGACCTCTCATACAGATTTGCTGGAACTGTAAGTAAATAAAAACTTTCCTTAAGAAAATTTGCTGAAACAAAACAAAATCTTTGTGTACGCACACACACACACACACACACTTTGATCCTAACTTCACTCACACAATTTTTTTCCAAAGAAAACACAATGTCAAAATGATCATATAAATGGATATTCATTGAAGAAGTGTTTTATCTATTAAAATGTAGAAATTTCTAATAGCAGAAAACTTATTAATGAATTAGATCCATCTCTCTGTGGGAATACTGTTCAATAATTCAAGACTGTTAAAGAGTGTTTGATATCATGAACATTTCACGATGATGTTTATATTAAGCACATTAAACAGACTATTTAATTTCTGTAAAAATAATCTACTCAAAATATACATGTATAGTTTGTATATTAAAAAACCTAGAAAAATATATCGAACTGTTAAGATTAGTCAACTTGATGATGGGATCATTATTGTAGATTATTTATACTTATTCTCATGTACTTTACTGTGTTTTTTTCCTTAATTTAATAACCAGGATTTATAATATGAAGAAATAAAAATGCACTGTAAAAACAGGTCTCATCACACTCGGCATATTGTCGATTAGCATGCCCTGACGCCTGAGCCAGACTCTCGCTATCGCCCTGCTGGCTGATGGTGACTGTGACAATTCCCTGACCCATTTGAAATTTCCCCAATAGACAAAGGGAAATACTTATTAATAATTTGCAGCCAGTTGATTATTTAAACTGAGCCATTCTTTTTTGACATTTCCCCATCTCAATATTGCAGTAGAAAATAATTATTGCTAAATACATCAAATGAGCTTTGTTTTCAAATCTCTATGAAGTGTTTCATATTAAAGCATCACAGGAGCATTGATATTTTTATCTTATATATAAAATGTTTAATATCCCTGCTGGAAAATTTTATTTTGAAAAATGCATAGCTCATCAATTTGATATATTCCTGAGTTGACAGGAAAACAAAACTGGCATCTCATTGGTGCTTGAAACAGACACAGATGACCTCTAAATCAGTACTGTGTGTTTTCATTTGGGGATTCTATTGTTTAAATCATTTTTATGAATAATTAAAAATAAATCTGTGATGCCAGGAATTATAAAAACCCATACTTGGCTTTGCAACAGAAGACAGTGACTCCAACTCCTTTAAAGAATATAAACTTACCTATTGTGATAGATGGAAGCCATAGAAAATGTCTGGGCCTTTTCTTTAAACCCTAAAGGAAGTAGCAATTTTGTATGTTGGATTTAACGGCTTGTTTACATAATCCATTCTCTTCAGATGTTCTAATTTATATTCATTTCACAGCTTCTGAAATTTACATATGTGATGGGGAAACTTAAGAATCTTTTAACAATCATACTGGCAAATTTAACTTGTATCATCAGGGAAAAACTATTTGTAATTGTGCAAAAATACAGAACTAAGTATTTGCAAAAGGTTCAGTATGCAACCATGTAGCTGTATCCACAAACAGGCTCCTTCATGAGCATTTCTCTAAATTCTTTTTTTTTTTAGTTTAGGTGGAAAGAAAGAACAATGTGTTTCAATTCAAATAAACTTGTCACTCAAAAAACTTAATTAGGTTTTACTCTATGTTTTGCAGGTTGGCTTTACCATCTGAGGTACAATTTATCATGAACCCCACACACATGCACACACACACAAAGAATTTTAAATGAAAATTGTAAGCCATAAAGAATAAGTCATTAAGTAAAGCATGCCATTTTAGTAGCCTTTTATTATAAATACACAAATGTAGTGAAGGAAAGCCACTAATGAAAATGATATTGAAAACTGAATTTAAAAAGCTCTCTGAAAATTGTCATGTGTAAAACTATGACATACCATACTATTTTTTTATTGATTTCTACTTCAAAAATAGGTAAAGAGAACTCTATTACTCAGATTACTCTATTTTGGACTGATGATAGAGAATTCTATCATCAGTCCAAGTGTAGTCACTAATGCTTCTCTAGACTTAGACGATCAGTACAGCTGAGCCTCAGTCTTCCGTTTGTAAAATTAGAGCATTGCTCTGGTTACCTTCAATGTTTCTTTCTACATTATGTTTTTGTTATTTGATCTCATCTCTGCAATGAGTTACTCAATTTTTTGTAAAAACTCTTTTTATAGTCCTTCTATAATATCTAAAATTATTTGTTCATTGCTATGGATGCATTCTATGCTCCCTGCAATTGTCTGCTAAGTCAAAACTCTTGTAGTCAAAAATTTAAACAACTGAAAACAGCAAATAACACACCATGCTTGAAGGTAAGAATAAAATATTACATTAAATCAATAATGGCTGCTCAATGCATTCATGACACATTTATTACTAGGTCATTAGCTTTATAACCAGAGAATCTATGAAATTAGTGAGAGAATTATATTCATAATTGTTTCTGTAAATTCAGCATTTCAATAAATATTTCACATTTGTAATTTTTCTATACCATGGCTCAGTAAAACTAACAGCTAATGTTTATTAATTGTTTAGCCCATACCAGGAAAGAGTCTAAGCTGTTTATGTACAATAGCTCATTTAATCTTCACAACAGTGCCTTGAGGTACTTTTTTAATATTCCAATTTTTGACAGATAAGGTTATCTAGGCACTGTGGTTAAGTGCTAAAGACTGGAATCTTAGTCAGACATCACGATTCTCTGCTTACAAATTCTATACTATATTGTCTAACTAAGGAGAACAAACAAAGTAGATGAGCAAGAAACAGGGTCCCTTGGTGTATATGCAGTGGAAATTTTCAACCTAAAAATAGAAGGGTACAAATATAGACATATATTTTGCTGTGTCTAATGTGCACTTTTTTGCCCAAATTTCTGAGGGAAAAATAAGGATGCATATTATACATGGGTAGCACTAATTCTCATGTATAGTGTGGATCACACGTGGGACTACTAAAACATGGGTGCACATTATACATGGTGAAATACGGTAGCTAGGACTTGTAAAATCATAAAGCACAGTAAGACATGAAAGCCAGAAAGATTCCCACCCCATAATGAATGAGTTTCTATTTGAATCACACAATTCTTGGTATTTGGGGACATGAAGCATTTCATAGCTCTAAGTGAAAATGTCTGTTATTTTAATGAAAAATTATTCCCAATCCTGGGAGTAAAATACCAATGAGAAAGACATTCTTTGATATCAATGAAAATCTCTCATGGTGCCCTTTATTAGAAACTCTTTTTTATATCTTTTGCAACTGAATTATGTCATGGTAGCAGTTAAGTGAGCAAATAAACAGTGTTAATAAGCTGTTGATAAGTAACAGATCTTAATTTTAAAGAGACTGGATCAATATGATTCGCTGCTACAAATTCTAGTATGTATTTTGTTTTATTATTTGTGATATGGCATTTGGCACATATAAATACCATCTCAAATGCACTGCAGTGACACTTACCATACACTGTTTGCCTGCCTTTTCTTCTGTAAATAGAAAAAAGTAGGCAATTGCTAGTTCCGGAGCAGACCGTGGGAACTGAAGAGCAGGCCTGCCTGAAACAGTCCGGTGTGTCAGGGGACAAGGCAACTCAGCCTTCATTTATCACAATCATCGCATCCCAGAGGTTTTGCTTGCAATTAAATTGCTGAAGATTTAACGCTCGCTGTGCTGGTATTTGTAAACTGGGCCTTAAGAAGGTAATTAGGGTTAAATGAGGTCGTTGAGTGTAAGGTCCTCGTGATGGGATTAGTAGTTTAGTAAGAGAGGAAGAGAGATTGTTATTTCTGTTGTGTAAGCCACCCAGTCTATGGCATTTCACAGTAGCAGCCCAAGCAGGCTAGTACAGGTATAAATTTAGAACTGGGGGAAACACCAGAAATGCAATCAAGAAGGCTCAGATAAAGTAGCCCTTGATTAACAGCCCATTGGAGAAAGAAGCTGGGCTTAGAAGTTAGGAGGTACAAACCAAAGTTGAACAATTTGAGGGTCAAATGTGCCAGGGCTATTATAGTGATTGGGTTACTTATACAATGTTTCTAAAAGGCAGGAGCTGAATAAAATTTGTTGTAACACAAACTCAAATATCCCCTGGCTGCAAGAGTGATTAAAGGTTCATCTTCTGCTCTCATTCAGTGACCCGGCTACTGACTGAGGTCAGAGAAAGTAAAGCTTCCCCGAGATTCTCCCTGGGCCAGAAGATTTTACTTAGTTACTTCAAATGCAACTTTTCCAAAATAAATATTTGAATTTATCATTTATTTGCAGTGTACGACTTCCGGTTAGCATCATCATACATTAACCTCAGCCACTGCTGAAAAGAGTTTTGAAAAGGTATCATCAGCTTCATAGAGCCTGGGCACTTTACAGGCTTCAAATTGCCGATATTTTCAAAATGATTACAATTGGGGTAAAAGCTAAGGCAAATAACTTGGCGATTTTCCCACATGCCAAATATTTCAGAGCTGTAACAAACTGCATTGGAGACCTTTTACCAAGCTTAAAAAAGAATAATTTTAAAATGTTAATGGGTAGAGCTTTAGAATTGAGTCATTCGGAATTATGCTAATAATTAAAGGGATAGGCACAAGTGTCAGGCACAAGCGGCCTGACAACAGAGCCTACAGACTTATTTTTTTTTATTCAGTGTGTTATCTTGAAGCATAATGAAAACATAGAATTTCTCTGTTACGCGTTTGTGCATTTTATCATAAATTCCAAGAAATTCATTAGCATAAATATACCACAGAGATCAATGTTGTACCAGAAGAATCACATTTAATATTGTAAAATGGAATTGCATTATTCTTTAGAGTCACTCAGTAAAATAGTGACTGCTCTTGTCCATGTTGTTTGATTTATAATTTGAATTGTAAAAGTAGAACAAGTTTCACAGATGTAATATCAACTGTGAAGGTGCTAAGTGTCCCCAATTTCACCTACAAATTTCATGCAAAAGATATTTTCATTTTTTAGTATTGACAAACTGATTCTCATATTTATACTGAATTTTGAAATGTAGACTAGTCAAAACCACTGTGAAAAAAGCAAATTTGATAGCTTATACTACCTCATTTCAAGATTAATTAAAGTGCTACATTAAATAAGATTATACAGTAGTAAATCCCAGTTATAAAAAAAAAAGATGGCTAGAGCAGAAATAAACACAGATATGGTTATTTAATTTTAAGTAAAGATTCAAAGTCAATTCAGTAGAGAATGGAACATCTTTTCAAAACTGGTGCAGGAACAGTGAGATATATATAGGCCAATATATGAACTTCAATCCATACTTCAAACCATATACAAAAACTAATACAAAATGGATCATGGATGAAAATATAAAACCTCAAATTCTAAACCCATTGAAGAAAATATAGAAGAAAATCTTCGTAAACTTGAGTTAGATAAAGATTTCTTAGGTACAATACAAAAAGCTCAATTCATAAAGGAACAAATTGATAAATTAGATTTCTTCAAAACAAGAAATTCTGTTCAAAAGACACTTGGTAGAATGATAAGCCATAAACTGGAAGAAAACAGTTTTAAATAATATATTTGGTAAAAATATTTGTATCCAGAACATATAACATTCAGATCTCAATAATAAGAAAATAAGAAAACAAACAAAAACTATTTAAAAATAGAGAATTAAATAAACACTTTATAAAAGAAGATACATGGATGGACAATAGCATATAAAAAGATACTTGACATCATTTTCTACCAGGGAAATGGTAATAAAACCACAATTATATTCCAATACATAGCTATTAAAATGTCTAAAATTAAAAAACTGGCTGCATAACATCAAGAGATGGCAGGGATATAGAGCAACCAGAGTCCCACACGCTGCTTTCTGAAAGCTTACCGACTTTCCTACCTTAAGACCCAGCCATTCCACACCTATATATCTTATTAAATAAATGAAAACAGTTTTCTGTACAAAGACTTGTGTGTAAATATTTATAACACCTCTATTTAAAAAAGCCAAAAACTGGAAATCCAAATATTCACTAAAAGGTAAATGGGAAAATTTATTATAATATTCATAGAACAGACTACTACTCGGCAATACAAAAATGAACTACTGATACTTGTAATAACATAGATGAACCTCCAAATATTATGCTGAGTGGAAGAAACCAGATAAAAACGCATTCTGAATAACTCCACACATATAAAATTTTGAATATACAAAGGTTCTCTGGTGACAGAAAGCTTATCAGTGATTGTCAAGATATTCCCAAGGGTCATGAGAAATCTTTGAATTTCTTATCAAAGAATTTGAACACATGGTGTAAACATGTCAAAACACTACATCTTTCATTAAAATGTGCATCTTGTTACATGTCAATCATACATAAACAAAACTGTTTAAAAAATAAATGAAATATTTTACTTACCAGGGGCAACTCTCCCACTTCTCAAAGCAAAACTAAGTATAAGTACGACTTTTCTGTTCAATACATCATCTTATGGCTGGCTTAAGCCACAAACACAATCTTGATTAGCCATTAGAATGGGTCCATGTTAAAAAAGGATGTTGATGGGACTTTTAAATCATTGGTTTTCCAGAGATAATGTGGTCCTCTCACACTCCCCTCTGGCTTTGATGTCGCAGACCTCCCAAACATGGACTTGCTTTGGCGTACTGGTAGGTGTGTCTAAGAATAGGAATGCAAACGGCCTACATTCTTTGTTGTTGCCCATCCTAAGTCCTTTCTTACAGCCATTAAACCTAATCATTTACAGTGAGTTTGATGGTCTAATGTAACCCAAGAGCACGGCTGTTTTTTTAGCAGAGTTAGCCGTGCATTTGCTTATTTGGGTATTCCTTTTTTTAGTGAGATATAACTGACATATAACATTGTGTTAGTTTTAGGTATATAGCATAATAATTTGATATACAAGTATGCATATATTGTGAAGTGATTACCATAATAATTTAGCTAAGATTCATCATCACATATAGTTATATTTTTTCCTTGTGAGAACTTACAAGATCTACTACTCTCTTAGCAACTTTCAAATATATAATACAGTATTGTTAACTATAGTCACCACACTATCCATTATATCCCAAGGACTTATTTATCCTGCAACTGAAAGTTTGTTTCTTTCGATCACCTTCATCCATTTTCCCACTCTCTGACCCTCACTTTTGGCAATTACCAATCTGTTCTCTGTATCTATTAGTTCATGTTTTATTCCTATGTGTATAAGTGAGATCATACAATATTTGTCTTTGTCTGACTTACTTAACTTAGCATAATGACCTCAAGGGCCATCTATGTTGTTGCAAATTATTTTTTTATATTGAACTGTATGAGTTTTTTATGTATTTTGGATATTAACTCTTTATTATGTATATGATTCACAAATATGTTCCCCAGTGAACAGGTTGCTTTTAATTGTGCTGAGAGTTTCCTTTGTTGTGCAGAATGTTTTAGTTTAATGCCATACCACTGGGTTTTTTTTTTGCTCTTGTGTCAAATACAAAAATCATTGGAAAGACCAATGCGAAGGAGAATACCCCTATGTTTTCCTCCATGAATTTTATAGTTTCTTGTCTTATTTAAGTCTTTATTCCATTTTTAGTGGATTTTTGTGTATGGTGTAAGATAGAGGTCCATTTCTATTGTTTTGTATGGGCTCCCAAATTTTCCCAACACCAATATCCTTTCCCTGTATATTCTTGACTTCTTTGTCATAAATTCACTGACTATATATGAATGGATTTATCTCTGTACTTCCTATTCTGTTTTATTGATCTATATGTTTGTTTTTATGATAATACTATACTCTTTTGTTTACTGTAGCTTTATAATATAATTTAAAATCAGGAAGCTATGTTCTTCTTGCTCAGGTTTGCTTTGGCTATTCAGCGTCTTTTGTTGCTTCATATAATTTTTAAGATTGTTCTATTTCTGTGAAAAATGCCATTAAATTTTTGATAAAGATTGTAAAAATCTGTAGATTGCTTTCAGTAGTATGGCTATTTTAACAACATTAATTCTTCTAATCTCTGAACACAGAGTATCTTTTCACTTATTTGTGTCTTTTTTAAATTCTTTCATCAATGTCCTATAGTTTTTGGTGCACAGGTCTTTCACTTCCTTGGTTAAATTTATTCTTAGTTATTTATTCTTTCTGATGCAATTTTAAATGAATAAAATCATTTTAATAATTTATCTTGGTTCATTATTAACACCTAGAAATGTGAATGATTTTTTTGTAAATTTATTTATCTTGCAAACTTATTGAGGGGACATTACATTTGCTGATTCAGATATTTCTTAAATAATAATTTCTACCACTATGTACTGTGTTCTTATTGGAGTTGAATATTTATTCCCTTATGATTGTTAGTTTATGTGTTAACATGGCTAAAGTGCAATCCCCAATTTCTTTGAGGGTATTGTGTAGTTATGATTAAAGTCTGCAATCAGGGATTTTAAGTAAAGAAAGATTATTCTAGATAAATTGGGTGGGCTTGAGTCAAATTGGTTGGAAGATCTTAAGAACAGAGTTGAGGATTCCCTGAAAAAGGAAAAAAAAAATCTGTCTGTGAATACAAGCTTCAGGTAATAGCCAAGAGTTCCAACCTGTCCTTTCTAGTGGACTTTGGACTTGTCTAATAACTCCCTACAGATTTTGGAATTGTCTTACCAGCCTCCACAATGATGTAAGCCAACTTCCTGAAATACATCTATGTAAAAATGATAAATAGATGATAGATAGATTATAGATAGATAATAGATTAGATACCTACATACATACATAGAAAGATATAGAATGTAGATATAGAATAGGTATAGGGTAAATATAGGTATAGAAATATAGGTATAGATAGAGATATAAGTATAGAGATTTATAGATATATAGACATAGACATACAAATACACATAGACATGGACACATACATACATATACAGATATAAATATTCCTATATGTTCTATTTCTCTGGCTGAACTTGAATTGATACATTCCTCCATCTTCTAAATATGAGAAATTTTGCTTAAACTAGTAATACTCACCTTAAGTAATATGCACTTCTATACAAAGTAGTAGACCATAATTATGGTGTGTTCTGTATTTTAAAAATTATTATTGAAGTTTACTATTTCAACTTTTTAGGATGAAATATAATTAGCTTTCCACGTATCTACTTCTTTACATCCAAATATTTCAACCTACCAAATCTAACAAAATCTTGGGGATATATTTTATAAATGTTAAGCTTATAGTATACAATTCTATTTTTGAATTTTGATAGAAATCATCCTCTCACACCTTTCATTCACCTTCTCTAATTTGCATTGATTGCTCTCTAAGACTAATAAATGGTAACCATCTTGGGACTACTCAGCATTTATTTGTGTTAAATAATATGTTCCCTGGATTCTATGTCTTCCTTTGTCTTCATTCAGACTTTCATCTTATTGAAGTGGATGCTCTCACAGCATTCTCAAAAATAGTATGTGGTAGGTGCAGTTTTTTACTCCTTGCATATCTGGAAATTTCTTTTTTTTTTCTTTTCTTTTTTTTTTTTTATTTTTAGAGAGAGAGGAAGGGAGGGAGACAGACAGGGAGAGAAGCAGCAATGTATGGTTGCTTCTCACATGGCCCTCACTGGGACCTGGCCTGCAACCTAGGCATGTGCCCTGACTGGGAATCGAACCAGGACCCTTTGGTTCCCAGCCCACGCTCAATCCACTGAGCTACACCAACCAGGGCTGGAAATTTATTTATTCTATTCATATTTGATAGTTTAGAGAAGAAAAAATAATTGACTGAAAATTACTTTTTCTAGTAATTTTGAAACATTGTTCCACAATTTGTTTTGCATCCTGAATTGATGTTTAGGTGTCTGATGCTATTTTAATGCAGGTTCCTTTATGTAGTCTATTTACCTTTTAAAAAGTATCCTCTAGACATGTTTAAGCCTTCTCTTTCTTGTTAGTCTGACAATAATGGTGTGCTTTGTTGTAAATTTTATTTTTGTCAATTTTCAATGGAATAAATATTTAAATGTAAAAAGCAAAACTGAATATCTTTAAATTTTGTGTAAGTGAATGTTGTTTCCCCCTTTGGGCAACAAAGATTACTTAAAGTCAGCAAAAACAAAAATCATAAGAAAAATACTGATACATTTGTTTTTTATAAATAAGAACTTTTGGTCATAAACTATATTAATGAAGAGCTATCAATCTGGGAAAAGACATGTCATAAATAAAATAGGCAAAGTATCAGTATCTAAATATATATTTACTGCTACAAATCAATAAGAAAACATATAAATAACAAAAGAAAATTGGTCAAACATATGAAGATGAAATTGTTAATTGTGTAATAAATTTAAATTATAAGCCTCACAATTGAGAGGACACAAAATGAATTAGTCTTCTTGTGCTTTGAGTGATTCATTGCAGGAATACTTTATACCCCAGGGGAATTTCATTTCAGTTTTTCTGAGAAATATGTTTTAACCATTTGCATTATGTAAGAAGGGGATGAGGAAGAGGAAAAACTCTTGCAGTTGATGTGGTAAAGTGGCATGAAGTCCCACATGTTGTGTTCTAAGATTAATGGTGACTCATTTTTTTTCTTGCTAAGTCTTTTGGGAGATTTCTATAATTTTTTTATAAGTTAGAGAACCAGATCTCATATTCACTGTTCTACATTTTCCATAATATGCAATTCATTCCTTTTAATTTTTTAAACTTTTTTATTATTGTTCAATTACAGTTGTCTTTTTTTATTTATTTGTTTTAGAGAGAGTGAGGGAAGGAGACAAACAGAGGGAGATCAATTAGTTGTTCCACTTATTTAAAGTACTCATTGGTTGACCTTGTCTGTGCCCTGACCGGGAATCAAACCCGACGATGTTGGTGCATCCAGGCAATACTCTAACCAACTTAGTTACCCAGCCAGGGAGTAATTCATCCATTTTTAATATTTTTATTTCCATTTCATTAGATTGTATCATTTGATTCCTTATTTTATCATTCTCTTAGATGAATATTAACACAGTTTATTTTTATAAATTATTTGTGCCTACTATTTTGGCTATAGCCCATTCCATAATTTTAAGTAATAGTAGTGTCATCTTTGTATTTTCTATTCTATATATGCAGATTTTATTTCTACTTTAACAGACAAATATTTGGGGAGTTTTAAACCACATAATTTGGACAAATGAAATTTTTTCTTAAATAATTCCAAAATTATACATTTTATGTTACTCTACAATGGTGAACCTAAAGTATGGACAGCTGAAATTGCCCTTTCTGGGCAATTAAAATATGGAAAGAGAAATAGAGAAACATCAGTGTGAGAGAGAAACATTGATTGGTTGCCTCTGATTTGCCACTGTCCAGGGACCAAACCTATACCTAGGCCCTAACTGGGAATTGAACTTACGACCTTTCGTTTTACTGGACCATACCAGTAAATATTCCATATGGACTATCAATTTTCCATATTTTCTGAACAACTAAATGTTTCAATCAACATTGTTAATCTTTGTGACATATATTTTTATTTCAATAAACTTGATACTTGTATTATTTTTATAAACATATTAGCACAAATTTTTAATCAGTGTTTCTGATTTTGCTTCTCACTACCCTGTCTTTTAGACCATATTTTACTCTTAATCTCATTTAGTTTTCCAACATAAGAATCGCTTGAAGATATGTGGAGTGCTTGCATGTCAGGAATTTCTATACTTTGCTTTGTACAAAAATTATAAACTGGCCTTATATTTTTAATCTATTCGTGAACTTGTTCCCATAAAACACTTGTAAATATTTTTCAATATTTTATAACATAATACTGTGGAAAATTTTGAACATTAACTTAATTTTGTTTACTTCTATAAGTAACTTGATCTTTTTATTTTTATTTTTTGATTGTGTAATTGCAATATTTTTCTGCTTTATTTTCTTTAAACATGAGAAATTTGATTATGACATCTAATTGTGGGATTTTTCTAATCAACTTGTTTAGAATAATTTGTTTTGGCTTGATTTTACTCTGCATCCAGCTGTGGACTACCCAGTCATTGAAATCTTTGCCACCCTTAATTTGGGGGTACTTCTTGCATTTCTGTGAAAATACCTTTCTATTTTTTTATATATGTTGGCTCATATACTGTTTAGATCTCCAATTTGCTCCACCTTCATTTTATCTTAATAATTATATTCATTTTTGTGTCCTAATAATGTACCCTTACCTACTTTCTGGCAAGCATTTAGGTATTCCTTATTTTATGCACAGAAATGTAGACCTGTAGACTACTGCTTAAACTAAATAAGGAACTTTTCCACACCTCACAAACGTTTTATTATGAGTTCTATGTAACAGCAAAAATTTTAATAGTTACTGTTTTGGGGTAATAATTCACAACACCTTTTAGACACTGTGGAAAACAAACAAAAAAAATGAATGATATTTTCCTTATAAAAATTATCTAGAAATAGGAGTCATATGTAGAAGCAATCAACCTAGTAATTAAAAGAGCCATTAGGTTTTTGGCATCAAATTGAACAAAATGGGATAGTTATTAGAAATGCCTTGCCCTGGCTGGCGTAGCTCAGTGGATTGAGCACAGGCTGCAAACCAAAGGGTCGCAGGTTCGATTCCCAGTCAGGGCACATGCCTGGGTTGCGGGCCAGGTCCCCAGTGGGGGCCACACATTGATGTTTCTCTCTTTCTCTTTCTCCCTCCCTTCTGCTCTCTAAAAATAAACAAATAAAATCTTTAAAAAAAAAAATGCTACTGACGGTGTGGCCAACATCACAGTGCTGACTCTAAAGATGCTTCATTTTATTTAACCTGAATGTTCTCCAGAATGATCGCTTTAAAAAACCTAAACACATTAACTGACCATCATTCTTTGCCAAGAGACAAGACATCATACCATCTTTGTGTTATACTTCTGGGAATTCCCTAGATAGATTTAACTCTCCTATAATCCATACCATTGCCTACTCTTATAATTGCTTCAGGACCTCAGTTTTACTATGCAGTTATTTCTGTTTAAATCTTGATTACAAAAGATTATCAGACTGCTCCTCTCCTCCTCCCACTCTCCACAACCAGAGCTCCTGGGGCAACGATTTGGAAGGATGTGGTTTAGTTCACTATTTTACCCTGAAGACACTTAAAAGCCCAAGGAAGATATTTGGAAGTTGGAATGTTCCAGTTTATTTAAAGATCTGGAGAAGCATACATTTCTATGACAACTACTTAGATGTGTATCCACACAAAATATACAATTAACCATTGGAAATAGAAATCCAAATCATAGTGACTAAAGACTAAGGTAAAATTTACCAAGTTTAATACACTGCATGTCCCAAATAGAGACATTTTCATATATAAAATGAACATCATGTCTATTTTGTATGAGGTTTATGTATATTAAAACTATTCAGTGAATTCTATATATGTCATGCCTAACTTTAGGCACTATGCCAGGTGTTAGGAATTCAAATAATATGTAATTGTTGTTTTTATTGACTCTCTATCTGTTATTACATGTAATTATTATAAACTATATTAATGCTAAGAATTATACTGTAGAACATATAAAAGGGACACATGAGTTAGGTGAAAACTGGCAGAGTAAGCTTTAATAGTACAGATAAAATGTAAGCTGAATCCAAAGATAAATTGGGATCAGGAACAAATAAGATATTCCATGCCATTGGAGCAACATGTTGGACATTGTAGAGAAGAGTCAAAAATGTGAGGGCTTTGTGTAGACAAAAAAGAAAAAAGCAATATTGGATTGAAAGTATAAGAAGGCAGTAGATGGCAGGTTAGGAGTTTTCAGTAATTATACACACAAAAAAAAATCAGGTTTGACAACCAGACATGGAATAGAACAGCTTTGTGGAAATTAGATTCCAGAGGAAACGTTCCAGAACACCACTGGAGCAAAAATCCAAGAATAGATGTGTTGAAGAAAGTAAGAATTGTTTTACCTTACATGCGTTATCCTATCCCCAATGTGGCACAGCTCAGTGCCAAGAGTGTCTCCTTGGTCTGCGACTTTACTCGTGGAGGAAAGTGAAAACACAGCAAACGAATACCTGGAGTCACCTACTAACTGTACAGAATGCAGTCTAGGAGGCCTACTCCTTTCTTGCCTCGTACAAAATACCAAGGTAAGTACAAAACATCAAGCTAAGTTGTTTGGAGAGACTGGAACCAGAGAAAAGAAGTGGGGCCTTATAGCAACAACAAGAACTCCAAACTCAAAGAAATCCACTAAGCCTACTAACAGTTTCATGGACTCTATCCATCAAGAGTCCCACCTACAAGCCACATGGGATGTCTCACCTGAAGAACCTCCCAAATTGCACATGGGCACCTCCAAACTTTTCACATGCCTCCTTTTGGCCCTCCCTTACAACATCCTCCTTGAATGTGCCCCTGTGGAGTGGTATTAAACTAGGAGGAAGATAATAGGAGGAAAACTGGAAAATTTACAGTTTGCAGAAATTGAGCAACACACCATTGAACAGCCAATGTGTCAAAGAGAAAATAAAAATAAAAATCATAGAATATCTTAAGACAATCAAAATGAAAACACAGCATATGAAAATTTATGGAAAGCAGATAAAGGAAAGTTTGTAGTAATAAATATCTACATTAAGAAAAAAATCTCCATGAAACAACCTAATGTTATATCCCAATGAATAAAAAAAAAAGAAAAAACTAAGCCAAAAATTAGCAGAAGGAATAACTAATATTAACACAAAAATAAATAAAAGACTAGAAAACAGTAGAAAAGATTTTAAAAACTAAGAATTGGTCTTTGGAAAAGATAAAATTGACAAGTCTTTAGCTAGATTACCTAAGAAAAAAAGAGAGAGAACTCATATAAAATCATAAATGAAAAAAAAAAAAAGACATTACAAATGATACTATAAAAACATAAGAAACCATAAGAGACTATTATGAGCAAATATACACAAAAAATGTAAATAACCTAGAATAAGTGGTAAATTCCTATAACCATACAGCCTTCCAAGAGTGAATTGTGAAGAAATGTAAAATCCAAACAGACCAACAACCAGGAAGAAGATTCAGTCAGTACTCAAAAATCTACCAACAGAGAAAGTGCAAAACCAAATGGTGTCATTAGTGAATTGTACCACACTTAAAAAATATATAATTCCAATCTTTTCAAGCACTTCCAAAAGTTTGAAGATCAACATTTCAAAACCATTATTTCAAGTAGAGCATTATCCAGATATTAAAGCCAGACAAAAATACTGCAAGAAAATAACATAATAGGTCAGTATCTCTGTAAATATAAATGCAAATTTTCTCAATAAAATACTGGCAAGTCAAATACAATAGCACATTGAAAGAATCATACATTATAATCAATGGGGACTTCCTTGAGATACAATGATATTTCAGCATATGCAAATCAGTAAATGTAATATATTACATTAACAAAATACAGGATAAAAATAATTATTCCAATAGATACAGAAAAATCACTTAAAAATCAATATCTGCTTTTGATAAATACTCTCAACAACTTAAGGACAGAAGAAATGTAATTCATAATAATTACGACCATAAATGACAAGTCCACAATTAACATCATATTCAATGGAGGAAAACTGAATGGTTATCCTCTAAAATTGGAAAGAAAACACAAATGTCCACTCTCACCACTTCTGTTCAACACAATATTAGAAATCCTAGCCAGAGCAAATAAGCAAGAAAAAGAAAACATCCAATCAGAATGAAAAAATTAAAATTGTCTCCACATATGACAATATTATATAGAGAAAATTCTAAAAAGTTTACTAAAAAGTTTACTAAAAAGAATTGTTAGAACTAATCACTTTAGCAAATTTTCAAAATGCAAAAACAACATACAACAATGACTTGCATTTCTATACGCAGACAATGAAGTGTCTGAGAAAGAAATTAAGAAAACTATCTCAATAGCATCTGAATATAATACAATAGCATCTGAATACAAAAAAAAAAAAAATACTTAGGAATAGATTTAACCAAGGTGGTGAAAGATGTGTACACTTAAAACTACAAAATATTTCTTAAAAATTGAAAAAGACACAAAAAAATGAAAAGATATTGCATTTCATAGATTTGAAGAATCAGTTTTGTTACCTAAGGCAATCTACACATCCAATGGAATCACTGTCAAAATCCCTATGGCATTTCTCATAGAAATAGAAAAAAAACAATAAATCTAAAATCTGTATGGAACCACAAAAGACCCCAAATAGCTAAAGCAATGTTTACTAAGAATAACATAGGTTGAAACATATTACTTCTTAATTTCAATTTATATTATAAAGCTACAGTGCTCAAGAGAATATGGTACTGGCATAAAACAGGCACGTGGACCAGGGTAGCAGAAACAGAGGTCAGAAAAAATCCATCATATAGATATAGATATATAGGTATATATAGATATGGATATAGATACATAGATATATGTATCTATCCTTCCATCCATATTATGTGTACATGTGTGTATCTAGAAGGTATCCAGTCATGTAATATGAAAAATAGAGACATTTATTGAAGAAGATACAAGATACAAGAAACATTGTACACCAGACGATGACACCTCAGTCTCTTTCAAAACAGCACCTTGGGACCTCACACCATTACCCAGTTGCCATCAGCTGCCCTGATATATTTTCCTGAATCATGGATGGTCTGAAATCTCTTCCCTTTCTTTCTTTTTTTCTTTCTTTCTTTCTTTCTTTATTTATTTTAATTTAATTTTTTGTTCAATTACAGTTATTTGCATCCTCTCCCCTCCCCTCCTCCCTTCTCCTCCAGCCCCACCTGCCCCCCAGCCTCCCTCCTCCCCCTTAGTTCTGTCCATGTGTCCTCTACAGTGATTCCTGAAAACCCTTCTCCCCATTGTCCCCTCCCCTCTCTCCTCTGTCTATTGTTAAACTGTTCTTAATTTCAATGTCTCTGGTTATGTTATGTTCATAGCAGCACAATTCACAATACCTAAGTGCTGGAAACAACCTAAGTGCCCATCTACAAATGAATGGATCAAGAAACTATGGTACATTTACACAATGGAATTCTACGCAGCAGAAAGGAAGAAGGAGCTTATACCCTTTGCAACAGCATGGATGGAACTGGAGAGCGTTATGCTAAGTGAAGTAAGCCAGGTAGTGAAGGACAAATACCATATAATCTCACCTTTAACCGGATCATAATCAACAAAAGCTGAAATCTCTTCCCTTTCAAAGGTGACTTTAGTTTTGGGGAAAAACCAGAAGTCACAGGATGCCAAATCTGGGCTGTAGTAGGGCTGAATCACCTGGGTGAGTTGATGTTTTTCAAATAAACTCTGCATGAGACTTGATGCATGAGTGGGTGTGTTGTTGTGATGAAGCTGCCAATCGTGATGAAGTTGTGCATAGCTGCAGCCTTCTGAATCATCTGAATAGTTTCTGTGGAGGAATGTTCAAGCTTAACCCAAAATTTGATGCAGACTCATTGCTCTACTCTCTCAGTCATTTTGATTGCGATGGCCACACAATACACATGCTCACTCAACAGCATCTACTGCTCCCACTGACTAGTACAGTGAAGTCTTCATTTTCATGCATGTGCATTCCAGTCCACTCTCTTTGGCTGCTAGGTTACATTAATGTAGAGCAAACTGTTCTCATTATATTAATAATGGCTGGACTTTTTCTGGACAGAGTATATATATATATATATATATATATATATATATATATATATATATATCTGTATATGTGTGTGTGTGTGTAGTCACTTAATCTTTAACAAAGTCACCAAGACAACACAATGGGGAATGGATAGTCTGTCCACGTGTAAAAGAATGAAATTGAACCCCTATCTTACACCACACAAAAAATCTTACTTTACACCATTCATAAACATGAACTCCAAATGGATTAAATACTTAAACCTAAGATCTGAAACTGTAAAATTCCAAAAACAATAGGAAGTGTCTCCTTGACATCAGTCTTAGTAATGATTTCTTGGACATGACACCAAAAGTACAGACAAAAAAAGCAAAAATGAATAAGCAGGACTACAACAAACTAAAATATTATGCGCAACAAAGTCAGTCAACAAAATTAAAAGGTAACCTATTGAATGGAAGAAAATATTTTCCATACATATATAATATTCAAAATATATAATAAAGTTTTACAACCCAATTTAATAAATTATAATAAACAACCTAATTAAAAAAATGGGCAATGGACCTGAATAGACATTTTTCCAATAAAGACATACAAATGAGCAACAGGTATATAAAAAGATGCTTAACATTCATAATCATCAGGAAAATGCAAATCAAAACCACCATAAGATAACACCCTACATCTTTTAGGGAAGGCTATTATTTTTAAAAAGTGAAAAGATAACAAGTGTCGGTGAAGATATGGGGAAGAGGACATCCTTGCATGATGTTTGCAGAAATGTAAACTGGCACATCCCCGCATTTGGTAGTTTCTCAAGTAATTAATGAAAACTAATTTGGTAGTTACTCAAATAATTAAAAATAAAGCTATCATATGATCCAGCAATCCCACTTCTGGGTATATAACAAAAGGAAATGAAGTCAATATCTCAAAGAGATAGTTCCATTTATGCAGCATTATTTACAATGGCAAAGATTTATTTTATTTTACTTAAATATTTTATCTATTTATTTTTAGAAAGAGGGGGAGGGAGGGAGAAAGAGAAAGAGAGAAACATCGATGTGTGAAAGATACATGGGTTGGTTGCCTCTCCCATGCCCCCAACTGGGGACCCTGCTTGCAACCCAGGCATGTGCCCTGACTGGGAATTGAACCTGTAACCCTTCTGTTCATAGGCCAGCAGTCAATCCACTGAGCCACACCAGCCAGGGCACAATACCCAAGATTTAGAAACAATATAAATATATTTTGACAAATCAATGAATAACGAAAATGTTATGTTGATATATATTTTTATTAAGCCATACAAAGAAGAAAATCTTGCCATCTACTACAACATGGACATACCTATAGGATATTATGCTATTGAAATTAGCCAGATAAAGGAAGAGAAATACAGCACCATCTAACTTACATGGGGAATATAAAAAAAAATTAAAAAGTGAACACATAGAAACAGAGAGTATAATAGGGTGGAAGAATTGGGAAGACTTTGATCAAAATGTACAGACTTTCAATTATAAGATTAACAGATTATGGAGACAGAATATATAGCATGGTGACTATAGTTAATAATATGTTGTATACTTGAAATTTACTAAAAGGGTTGACCTTACATTTTTTTGCCACAAAAAATGTAATTGTGTGAGATAATGTGTGAGACGATGCATACATAAGTCAAAACACTACTTTGTATACTTAAATATATAACATTTTATTTGCCAATTATACCTCAATAAAGCTGAAAAATAAAGTAAAATCTACTTAATAGGAAAAACAAAGGATAAAGAAAGTATAAAAAGGAAAAACCATAATATGATTAGCAATTAGGGACAAACCAGAAAAGAGGTGGTATGGCATCTTTAGGACTTTGGGCTGTATTATTCAGTTCAGAGTCACACACTGAAGTGTCTTCACAAACCAGAGAAGAAATTTGATTTTGTGAAGTTAGCAGTGGTGATCTGTATTGAGTAGTAGAAACTGTGAAGGACTGAACACTAAGATCATTTTTGGCCAAAAATTCTCCACATTCAAATGAATTTAAAATCCAGTACCAGTCAACATAACTCTTCTTTGGCTAGATTTACTCAAAGGCCAACAGACTGTATTCCCTGAATGGGCCTCTGGGCGGCCATTGAAGAATGCTTACAATGCCATCCTGCTAGCATGATGATCTGAAGAACTATGCATCTCCGTGTTCTCTGCGTTGTCATTTTAACAAGATGTGCAGAGAAGGTGAGGGAACGAGACAATGTATTTTGAATGCCTTGCACTGCAACAGGCACGGGGTTATACTTAACAAATAATAATATCCTTCCTCTTTCTCACCCTTTCTGCCTATTTGTAACTTTATAGAAAGGAGAAATCAGCAAAAGGAGAGATCCATATTGATAGTAAGAATAGTAGCAGATTTCTGTCATTGCAGTAACAACTTCCCACAAACTTCATAGTTTAAAACAACAGCAAATTACTCTCTCACAATTCTGGAGGACAAAAATGTGAAGTTAATTTCACTGAGAAGAAATGAAGATATCGGCAGAGGTGTGTCCCTGCAGGAGGCTCTAACGGTGAATCTGTTCCTTGCATCTTCCGGCTTCTGATGGCTGTCAGAATTCATTAGCTTGTAATCTGGTCAATTTCCTTCTCATCTTTTTCTTGTTAAATCTCTCTCTGAATCCCTCTTCTAAGGATATATGTGATTGAATTTAGGACCCACACAGATAATCCAGGATAACCTCCCCACTGCAAGAACCTTTACGTAATCACATTTTATTTAATATGTAGTATTGGTTCTAGGGGTTAGAACATGGGTATGTTAACAGAGGTTAGTATGAAGCCCACCAAAAAAATACCAGATTGGAAAGAAATGTAAATATTCAGTGTAGAACTTCATCATCAAATCTTTTCTTTACTGTAGCCTTGTTATTAAATCCTTATTTTTATCTCACTGCAGACTCCTGCTCTCTGTACTACTACAATATCCTACAATTCCAATAGAAAAGCAACTGGACTTTGAAAACAACCTTTTGTTCACCCTGATTGGTGTGGCTCAGTGGGTTGGGCATTGTCCTGCAAACCAAAATGTCATTGGTTTGATTCCCAGTTGGGCCACATGCCCAGTGTGGGGTCCAGGTCCTTGGTTGGGAGCATGCAAGAGGCCACTGATTGATATCACATTCTCTCACACATTCATGTTTCTCTCCTCCCTTCCTGTCTCTCTAAATATAAATATATAAAATTTAATGAAAATACAACTTTTTCTTCCAGTTCCCAGCTTTATTATAAAATGTGATATCATTGAAGTTAGAAGTTTGTAGTAACCTAACTTAACTCTATTTTAAGGTGGCAACCTAAACGCTATTTTATGGTGGAATAAATACAGCAGTTGCCTATAAACATTCCCACATAATAAAATGTTCAAGGTTATTTGCAACAATGGTGATTTACATCACCTTGGCTGTGCTGTTTCTGGGGCCTGGCTGACAATTGCAACACGTGGCGCTTTAGCTGAATGGACCATCTGCTTGTTTTTCCCTCACACAATGGTGACAAGGGCCCCACTCTGCATGACAACTTATCAAAGATTCCTTAGGTCCTCCTGGTCATCCCAAGTGCTGAGAACCCAGACTGTTTTGTATTCATACCTGGAATTGTTTCCTCTGTTCACCACATTTTGAGAAACACTGTGGTTGGCAGTTTTACTAAACAATGGGGAAAAACAGCAAGGACTAAAGAATTGCGGAACCCGTGTGATTTACAGAGAGAATCACAGAAAGCTGCAAGGTGAAGTTATTAAAAAAAATGAAGGAAGTGTTCTGAAGCAATATTTTCACTAACAGTTTATGGAAAGTTTAGTATTGCAGCTGTCCAGGAAGTCTAATTATTCCAGCCTCTGTGGGTTTACAAAACCTACATGTGAGTTATAATAAAGAAAGCAAGTGGAAAGACAGTACAACACAAGCATCCTTTTTATTTCAGATATATAATAGAAACCCTGCATTGTAAAGAATTACACAAATTTAATAAAGAATGGAAATCAGAAAACTCTGGTTTTAGTATCACATAAAGCATCTTAATAAAATGGGAATTCATAAAATTAAATTCATTACTACTATCATAATAATAAAAGATGTAGAGTAAAAATATGAAAGTGAAATTTAAATTTGTACACCATGAAGATTTAGAAATCATCAGCTACCATAAGAGCATATTAAACATTGATATGTACTTTATTACAACAGATGGAATAGAGGACCACTTTATAAATTAGTCTAAAATAATTTTTGGATGCAAAAGTATAGTCATGTCAAAATATGAGAGTAAATAGATATATGCAATTATATGAAAAATATGTCTTTATTAAGTAGGATATTTTAAATTTAAACTAGTTCAATGTGTTCTTGTCACAG
The DNA here is from genome assembly GCA_004026765.1 of Micronycteris hirsuta. Taxonomy (NCBI): domain Eukaryota; kingdom Metazoa; phylum Chordata; class Mammalia; order Chiroptera; family Phyllostomidae; genus Micronycteris; species Micronycteris hirsuta. The sequence goes on along the minus strand of PVJI01011955.1, from coordinate 17,586 downwards.
TCTTTATGTTTAGTGATTTCACAATAAAAAAGATTTCTGAAATGATTTAACAAGTAGTGATAAAGTGAAGTAACTACTATTTATCTTGATTCAGTTTCTGTCGTATACATGATTAAAATTTCTTTATATCTACAGAAAAAAAACAGAATCTGCCATTTTAATAACTGTAGGCAAAAATAACTTTCTCTGATAAGTAATTATTTTCCATGGATATTTTACAGGGTAAACAGAGGCAAGATAAAAAGCTGAGAGAGGACCCCCATTATCAGAGGGTCTGAGTATCTGGCCCACAGTATGAGGCCTAGCAGACTTGACTACTTATAGTTTTGGGACCCAGTAACCTAGAAGGATTTGGTCTTGGGGCTCATCTGGAGGGAGAGAAATCCTGATTTTATCTTCACAGCACCTGATGCCAAAATTGGATTATGGAAGCTATAACCAAATTTCCAGTGAATTCAGCCTCTGATGAGATCAATTCCAGCCTTTTAGCTGAATGGGATTTAAGGTCTAAGCTGAAAAACAGAAATCTAAGAATTTCAGAATTAGAATACCAAAGCCCTGCTAGGAGAAAGGTTGACCCTTTAACGGAATAGTGTAAATTCGTCAGGAAAGTACAATTTACCAGTTTGAAACCATGAAAAATAGAAAACTTGAATAGCCCTATAATTGTTAAAGAAATTTAATTCACAGCAATATTAATTTTATAAATTTCCTACAAAGATATTACAGGCAAGATTGATTTTTTTGATGAATTCTATGAAACATTTTATGAGTAAATTACACCAATATTATGCCCATTCTTTCAAAAAGTAGAGGAAACCCATCCCAACTCCTTCTAAGAGACCAGCATGACCATGATACCAAAATTAGACAGTCATCACAAAGAAAAGAAATATGATTTCATTATGAAATCATATGGTATTTGTTCTCTGTTTGATTTATATAATTTAGCATAATACCTTCCAGGTCAATCGATATTGTTGCAAGTGGCAAGATCTCATTCTTTTGTGCAATGCAGTAATATTCCATTGTGTGCATTTCTATAGCATATTCTTTATCCACTCATCTACTCATGGACACCCTGGTTGCTTCCATATCTGGCTGTTGTAAATAATGCTGCAAACAACATGGAGATGCATCTGTCTTTTCAAATTAATGTGTTTTGTTTTCTTCAGTAAGATACTGGGAAGTGAAACATGTAGTTCTATTTTTAATTTTTTGAGGAAGCTTCATACTGTTTTCCGTAGTAGCTATAATAATTTATAGTCCTACCAACACTGCACTTATATACAGAATCTAAAAAACAAACAAATAAAGCAATACAGAAACAGATCCATGATATAGAGAGCAGACCAATGGTCATTAGAGGGAAAGAGAGTGGGGGGTGCAGAAAGTGAAAAACATGCAGAGTAAGAGATACAATTTCCAGTTATAATTTAAATAAATCTTGGAAATGTAATGTACAGCAAAGGGAATATAGTCAACAATATTTTAATAACTTTATATGGTGTCAGATGGTTACTAGACTTATTGTGGTGATCACTTAGGTATATAAATGTTAAATAACTTTATATCTTAAGCTTACATAATATTGTACATTGACTACATTTTAATAAAAAAGAATTTACAAATTCTTTTTTTAATGCTGCTTCTGTCTTGAAATAACAATTTTGAACATGAGGTATACTTTTGCTTTGGAATGGGCCCCATGTAATTGTAAAAGACTGAATATTTTCTTTTTAAGATCAGGAAAAGAGACAGAATGTATACTCTCCTCACTTTCATTTTAATATTGTACTGGAGGCCCTAGCTGATGTAATAATTTAAGGAAATGAAATGAATAAATCATGGAGAGGTAAAAAACATTAACACTGTCTCTATACGAAGGTGGAAATTATTTTAGTAGGAAAAAAACAAAGAAAGTTATTTTTAAATTAATAGAATTATTAAATGAATTTATGAATCTGTCAAATAAAGGGTCAATATTACAAATTCAATTGCATTTCTGTATGCTAGCAGTAAACAATATGAAAAGGAAATTTTTTTAATTACCATGTAAATTGATATTGAACATAAAATACTCAGTAATTAATTTAACAAAAGATGTATAAAATCTAAACACAGAAAAATATAAAACATTACAGAAGGTAAATAAGGGAATTCTAAATAAAGAAAGAAATACACTGTGTTTGTGAATTGGAATATTCAGTCTTCTTACAAAAATAATTCTCCTCGTTTATTTTTTAATTAATTAATATATTTTTATTTTTTATAAACATGTTTCTTTTTTAAAATATTTTATTTATTTATTATTTTTTAGAGAGGGGAAGGGAAGGAGAAAGACAGGGAGAAAAACATCAATGCGTGGTTGCCTCCTGTGCACCCCCTAGTGAGGAATCTGGCCCACAACCCATGCATGTGCCCTGACTGGGAATTGAACTGGCGACCCTTTGGTTGACAGCCCATGCTCAATCCACTGAGCTACAACAGCCAGGGCTCCTCACATTTATTAATAGGTTAAACACAATTCCAATCAAAACCCCAGGAGTTTTTGTTGTTGTTGTTGTTGTTTAGAAATTGATGGTGAATCTAATATTTATAGAGAAAAATATGCATATAAAAAAGCCAAAGGATTTTTGAAACAGCAAAATTAAAGGACTTGCGCCACTTGATTCCTAGCATTGATCCAGTGATTTCAAAGGAAACACCACAGTGTTTTCCATAGTGACTGCACCAGCCTGCATTCCCACCAAGAGTGCACTAAGGCTCCCTTTTCTCCATATCCTCCCCAGCACTTGTTGTTTGTTGATTTATTAACAATAGCCATTTTGGCATATGTGAGGTGGTATCTCATTGTGGTTTTAATTTGTATCTCTCTGATGGCTAGAACAGATCTAGAACAAATATTTCAAAAATTAATATGAAACAAAAAAGACCCTGAAGAACAACAAAGTTGGAAGGATCCCAATACCCAATATGAAACTATATTACAAGGCCACTGTAGTCAAAACAGTCTGGTACTGGCATAAGAACAGAATCATAGATCAATGGAACAGAATAGAGAGCCCAGAAATAAACCCATGTCTTTATGGTCAATTAATATTTGACAAATTAGTCAATAACATACAATGAAGTGAAGATAGTCTCTTTAATAAATGATATTGAAAGAAGTGGACTAGAACATGGAAAAAAAGTGAAACTATACCACCAACTTATACTATACACCAGAATAAACTTAAAATGGATAAAACACTTAAATATAAGTCATGATACCATAAAAATCCTAGAGGAAAACATAGGCAGTAAAATTTCAGATACTTCACGTCACAATATTTTTGCCAATATATCTCCTAGGGCAAGGGAAATAAGGAAAAAATAAATGAATGGGACTATATCAAATTAAAAAGCTTCTGCATGGCTAAAGGAACCATCATCAAAATGAAAAGAGAACCGAGCATATGGGAGAAAATATTTTCCATTAATACTTTGGACAAAGGTTTCATCTCCAAAATATGTAAAGAACACATACAGCTCAACACCAGAAAGACATACAGATGACCCAGAAATATATGAAAAAAATAAAGACTGTGGTATTGAGGAAGAGTAAAAAATATATCAAGTGTATAGCAAAAAGAGAATCAACATTTAATTTAATAGAGAAAGAATAGTCTTTTCAACCAATAGTGATATAACAATTTGATATCTGTTTAGGGTTGTAAGGAGCAATCTCTGACCCCAGCTAACACCCTACAGAAATATTAGTGGAGGGCAAATCATGTACATAAACACTAACACAATAAAGAGTCCAGAACAAAACACAGGAAAAGCACCTATGAAACCAGGAGGTTGGTAAAGGATTTCAAGACACAAAACTAAGCATAGAGAAAAATGTGATAAATAAGATCTCATCAAAATTAAAAATTTATATTCCAAAGATAGTATTAAATATTTTTTAAATAAGCCAAGGACTGGAGGAGATATTCACAATAAATATTTCTAACAAAAGACTAACACCCAGAATATATAAAGAACCTCTACAAGTCAATAACAGGAAAAAATCAAATAGTTTTTGAATAGATGAAATACTTGAAAAATTTTATGGAAATATGCTATATATCAATTGTCTGGTGGTTTCATTAATGTATACATTGCCAAAACTCAATAAACTGTACACTTAAAACCTGTACCTTTTATTGTATTTAATTTTATTTTAATAAAATTGGTTGAAAATGAAAGAATGAAGGAAATGACCTTATAATCCCACAACTGTTAGAAATTATTTACCTTTCTCTGTAGTTTCTTTCATACCTCATCTACATGCCTATAAATTACCTTCTAATATTACTATAGATACATTTTTACTTTGTGTGTTATTCACTTTCCATTAGTTGAGGAAAAAATAAAGAATTTTTTAGGTTTAACTCTGTTTATTTGGTAATGTTGTATTAGTTTTTACATTGTTAATAATTATAGACACCATTTTTGGATGATCTCTTATTTTTCCTACCATGTGCAAAATAATTTGCACATGTTATTTCATTTTAATTCTCAACTCATTCTTTAGGGAAAAAAATTCCCCAAAATAAGCAACAGGCATATTGATTTTTGTTCTTTTTTATTTTAAGAATTGAAGCACTTAAAATTATATATTTGCCTCTGAAGAAGAAATATACTCACTTTCTAATAAATTAGGATGCACTGTATTTTCATTATCCTTATCTTCTTCATATTTGTCTTTTCAAGACAAATTGTTGTCTTTTTCCTTTTTTTTCTAGGAACTAAAAAACTGTCTTTATGTGTATTATATTCCAAGTAGAGGTGTATTGGCTAGAATTATTATCTGTAAACAACAGAATCTAGTTTAGCTAGTTTTAGAGGGAAAAGGACATATAAATAAATAAATCTTATAGAATTATTGCAATGGGTGAAGAAATGGGTGCTAATCTAAAATGTGAATGATTTGTACAAATTTATCATAGAACTGATATGAGAGATTGCTTCCTCCCCTCTAATTAGAATGGTGTTGGTTTGGGATAAGGCTCCAGTGATACAGAGTATGTCTCAAAGCTGAAACTGCCATTGCTGCCCATGATTGAAGAAAATAACCATAAAATTAATAATCTCCTCCTGCCTGGTTTTCCTTACATGACTTTTTCCTAACATTGAAGTAAAGGAGCTACATATGTACATATATCTGATTGGCATAACCTTAATCACAGGTATGCACTCTGATGGTGAATATGGTGAATGAAATGGAAATTCAGGGATTTGTATCTCATTCATTCATTCATTCATTCATTTGTTTCTACTCATATCCAGTTAATTATATAAATTCAGGATATAGTAAGGACAACCCTTAAAATCTGTTGGTAAATTTCAAATTTTTTAAGGCATTTGCAAATAACAAGTCACAAATTCAGTGGAGTTAATTCTTTGTATTTTACCTTTCTTCCTTCTTTTCTATTTTAATGCATTATTTTAGAGAATCTGTACTGTTCAATTACTTCATTTCACAATTTTTGATGTTTTATTTATGACATACGTGAATGTCTTTTTAAATAGGTCAGAAGTATTGAGAACATTGCGTATGACTTTTGTCAAGTACAAAATTTGACAGGCATACCGACAGCCTATCAATCTTCTATATCTGTCATTACTGTTCATAAAATCATATTCAAAATTTACTTTATCTCACTGAAGACTTCCAGTAACTTCTCCCGGTATGTTTTTTATTGTTCATCAGCTGCCTGAAAATTCACTTTTCTCTTTACCCTCCTTAGAGGCTGTGGCTCATCTCTCTAATTTTATCCTTATGTACTCTCTCAGCTCCCTTGCAAACAATTTCATCCAATGTATTCACATGGTAAAATGCAAAACATGGTTAAACTTATCTCTCTATTTAATTCTGGGATTGTATACAAGCAGCTGAATCTATCCAAAGCAATGCTAAAGCCAAGACAATAGATCTCTCTTTAAATCTATGTCCATAGACATTAAGTAAGCCCTGAATATTTTCAGTGATTGTTATGTTATCTTCATAAATTCATTCTCTCAGTCTTTAAGATAGCAATTTCATAAAATCTAGCCTTCAAACATCTCAGGAGATGATCTCAAATATGAGTATTTTACTGAGGAAATGGGAATATTTAGAAAAAAACTTCCTCATCTTAACTCTGCCACACCCAGCATCCTCCCGACCCATGCCCACGTGCCTCTGTCTTCCCTGAGAGGGCGATGAATGTGCACCCCAGCTCCTCTTTAATGACAGTCTATTCTCTCCCTCTATATAAAAGTTGGGCTCCAAAATATCTCTTCTTCTACCACTTTATCAAAAGAGTTTTTACTGGATCATTTACAAAACCATGTAAACATATCTTTTTTCCCCCCAATCATATTATAAAAAAGCAAAAACTTACTATCTCAATGTCGTCAACTAGCTAATCAACAGTCCATTTCTTTGCTCCCTTTGAAGTCAAGTCCTTCGGAGAATTTGCTACTCCTCTTCCTTTCCTGTATTTTCTCATCAACCTAGTTGAGCTTTCATCCCAACTACATTACTAAACTATTTCCAACAGAGATAGGTAAGCGGTAAAACTAATAAATTGTAAGTATCAGGGACTGTGCTGTCATCAGCCCCTGTCAAGGCCCTTGGGAGGAGGGCCCTCGCAATATTTTCATATAGTCACATGTTTTGTTTTGTTTTTATTTGTGAAAGGAATATAAGTTAACAGCAATTGGCAAGGATAGCTCTTCCATTGCACTCACTATATTGGTGCTGTCTAGCCAAAGTCACAATTACTTCTTAGCCAGATCATTAAAGGAGCCTCCTAATTAATCTTTCTCTTTCACTCTGATGTCTTCAATTAATTATCCACAGAAAAAGATCTTTTTGGAATATAAAGTAACTGGTGTCTAACCTGTAAAAGGTTCTGAAAGACTGATGGTTTTTCACAGTCGTCCTTACTGGACCTCAGTCTACAGTTATTCCTCTCCACTTTTCTTAAACCTAAACTGTCCAACCAATAGCTAGGAAACAAGAATCCTAGTCTTGCTTGTTCTATTGATACATCATGCTCCATGGTTAACATAAATTTTCCCATACCTTCTGAGAATGCTAACAAAATTCTCAAAGAAACTGAACTTTGACCTTTTCCAATCTATTCTATAACATCTTTAAGCTCCATACTCACCTAGAACACTTACGTAAGAGTTGTTCTCACGTTGCAATATTTTATAAAAGCTGTGTTTAGGGTCTTTAGTTGGCTTACTTTTTTCATACTCTTTCATTAAATGCTCCCTTGTGGCTTCGTATAACACTAAGGAAAAAATAAGTACACCTTACAAGGTTGTTCATGACCTTCCTTCAATTTGTTTGTTGCTCATTGTGTTAGCTACTCAGGCCTACCTGTTCCTCAGATAAACCAAGATTGTTCTCCATAATGGCCTTATCTTTACTGTTTACTGTGTCTGGAAAATGCTTGCCTCACAGCACTCATATATTTACATGGCTTGCTCGCTCACATATTTTTAGAACTTTTATCAAATGTCACCTCCAGGGAGAGACCATATCTTAGCAATCTGTTGTTAAAAATCTAAAATGAACAGAGACCAGCCTTGAAAATTCCCTAAGCAGACAAAATCAGTTTAGTCAGACAAATAAAGCTTAATATAGCTTATTTTGCAAGACTCACTTGGGTCATTTCTTGTTTATGCCTCTGGATATCATAAGAAAATCTTGAACTTGTTTTCAAAGTAGATAGGAGGCAACTACTGAAAATTTTAATATTATAACCAATTACTGCAAAAAAATAAATAGTCACTGTTCTATCACCATATAAGCTGGTTTCTAAAAATACAGCATGGGCAAAAGTAGGTTTAAAGTTATGAGTACACAAAACAGAATTCATTCTTGTATTATTATTTATTAATTATTGTATTATTTTTCATATGAGAAGCTATAAATCTGTTTTGCCCCATGCCGTATACCCTTGAGCCTCATTTCATGTTTCGGTTTGAGTTTCCCGTTTGCAAACTGTCTTTTTGATGTGTACACAATAAACCCTTCCTTATTACTACTTTAGTGACTCATTTTTCTTGTTTCTGTTATTCCTGAGCCTTTGACACTATCTATGGTGGCCCTGTACCAACCTAGCTTTGCCCTTGCCTGTCACTCATTCTACTACCCTCGTATTGCTAACATAGTAGATAATAGTACATTCCTTTATTTTTACTACTTGGATTATTTATTGTTTTTATTCTATTAACAGATGAGAAGCATCAATTAAGAGATTTGCTTAGCCTTTTCACCAACCACATTTTGTATTTTCATCATTTGCTTTTCACAAATCAATAAAAAGTTGTTAATCATTTGATATTAAAAACTTTATGGCATGTATTTATGTATTTGAATTGAACCCTTTACCCAGAGTGGCTGCAATGATGAAGACATATAAACAACGACCTTCACTGCCCATATGAAATAAGATATTTAGAACATGTGCAGAAAATGAGAGGAACATTCAGACAGCTTCTATCTACCACACTAAGCTATGGTCCATTAATGATGTCTACACCCTAATCCGTAGGAACCTGTGACTATGCTACTTTACAGGGCAAAAAGGATTATACAGAAGCAATTCAGTACAGTGGTACACGGTACTTTTTGTTAATTCGTTTCAGAACTTGAGATTAGTGCCGTAACAGACCAGTATCAAATGATGAAGCATTTTCCCTTGCAGGCCGACTTCATGACTCATACAAGTTCTAGCAAATGCAATGAGTCCCGAGCAAGTGCCAAGTGCTGAAACATATTTTTTCTAGTCAAAATGTGATGAGCACAGGGTCTGATGAGTTCCGAAGCTGACAAGTACCAATGTATGACTGTATCCAGATGTTATATGAGAACATTAACACAGACTATTCCCAGGCATGATACAGATGTGTCAGAGGCAGAGGGAGATGTAACAACAGTCACAGAAATCAGAGTAGAAGGTCGGGAGATGCTACCATGCTGGCTTTGAGGGTGGAAGATGGAGCCTCGATCAGGGAGAGCAGGAGCTTCCAAAGGCTGAGAAAGACAAAAGAACAGATTCTCCCCTAGAACTCCCAGGAAGAAGACAGCCATGCTGACATGTTGATTTTAGTCCTATAAAACCCATCTTCTTACTTCTTACTTAACAGAAATGTAAGATAATCGACTGAGTTGCTATAAGACGCTAAGTTTACAGAAATTTCTTATAGCAGCAAGAGAACACTAAAATAGATGCATAGCAGTTCTCATACATAAAATGGCTCATTCCTTTTTGATGTATGCTATCTAGAATTCTGCTTTCTTCTGATGATATGGTGACTTCAATGTCCTCCTTTTCTCTTTAGTTTGCTTGGTCTGTGTTTGTCCATCCATTCATTGTTGACTTCACTTTATGAGAGAGCTGTCTCTTGCAGAAGACAACCACTTTGCTTAACAAAAGTGTTTTTTGTTTTTTTTTTAAGTTAGGGAGTTTAGTCCATTAACAATTATACCTTGACTATATGTGTTTGGCCTAAGTTAACTCATTCTATATTGTTATCTTTGTATTCACATTTTATCAACTTTATAAATCTTTTCAATTCTATGCATCTATATTTTCTTTACTCTGACCTTTCTCTTATCTTATTTTACTCTCTATGCTGTATTAGTCTCTGCTCTTTCAAATTGAGAAATTCTTTAGTACCTCTGGGAGAATACTGAGAATCTCTTATTTATTCTGGTAGTAATTATTTAAAAATCAGACATTAAAATTTGTCGGAGAACTTTTGCATACATCATTTGATTCTCACAAAAATCCTGTAATGCAGGTAGTGAAGATCTCATTATTCCTATTCTATAGACTCCTAGAAGTCTTACTCCTCATTAGGCTCCTTTCCTTATCATCACTGCCTTCACTCTCAACCAATTATCTCAAACAAGAACAGAGGGAACAATGGTATAATGATGTCCATGGAAAAACCTTCATTACTATGCTGTATTACCCCTTATAAACGTATATCTGTGTTTTAATTTGTTACTTTAAAATAACAGCTCTTGATGGTAGTGCTGATTCTGATGTGATGTTAATTTGAGAAATGGCAGAGAATATTACATAATCACAGTGAAAGAGTATCGGAAATTATGATGGATAGGCCAGGATTAGGCAAAATAAGACCTATCATAAAGTTGCTAATGGGTAATTTTGTCGTAAAGTCATTTTAATTACGCTGACACATTCTCTGACACATAATGCTAATTGGACTTCTGTTCAACATATTTAGCCAGAAAAGAACATCAAAAGGAGTTTAAAGGTACATAACTTTAGAGAAAATGTTTCAGCAAGTTTTTTATACACCAGGATATCTAAAATTTAAATACTAATACAATTGTAGAAAGATCAGGTTTCTAATTACTGGAGTCAGATCAATAATGTAAGTGTTTATTCTTTCAATAGGGTGAAAAAGCAAATAAAGCAGCACTTATTAGTGTCTATGAACTCCAGGCATTGTACTAAGTACATATACACTCTCATTTGATTGTGTCACAGTAAGTCAGGTACTTTTATTATACTCAGTGTACTGTGGTGAAAAACACTTAAAAATGACCAAGAACAGAACACACAGCCGGCATGGTATTTCAAATGACCTACAGCTTCCAGAACCAGGTTTATATAGAACACAGAAAACTGATATTAAATCTTATTTCAGCATAGAATTCAATTCTGAAAAATATAAACCTCCCCTAGAGTAATGGCTGTCAAAGTGTGGTCTCCCTGAATCAGCAGCGTCCGCATCACAAGGTAACTTAATAGAAATGCATATTATTGTGTTCCCTCCTAGACCTACAAAATTCAGAACTTGTGTTTTGCAAGTTCTCTTGGTGCTTCTCATGCTTCCTCAAGTTGAGAAGCACTGCTCCCGTCTTGTCTCTCCGCTTCACTTTCTTTCACCCTACAAATGGTGTCTGTCAAATCTCCCAAAGGGCAAAACCCCAGTATGTCAAATTTTGTTTTGCTTGTTGAGATTTTTTTTTAGAGTGGCTCCTTGTTTTTCTAGACTTTATTTTGGCCTCAATATAGTGCATCTGAACCTCATTCTTTCCACTCCACATTACTGAGTACCGTGTTTTCTCCTCCTGAGAGCTCCAGTTTAGGAGTTAGTATTGCTTTTTAGATTTACCTTTGTGGTGTCTGAGAGAGCCAAGTGGGTAGTTAAGGGAAAGCTCAGCTGGATCTCTGATGGTCCTAATTGCTTGGTATGATCTTTCAATTTCTTTAAATATCTCATACCAGGGATAAAAAATGTAGACCACTTTTTTGTTTGAGAAAGTGAGGATGTCACAGCTGGGCTGGTATTATTTACCCAATGTCTGTGGGGTACTGAAAACTTTTTTAACAAAACTAATTGTGGCAAACATATGCTAATGTGACTTGCAATTATTTTCACTTCCTGTTATTCATACCTTGGTGAAATTCTTTACCTGTTGGTTTGGACAGGAGCCTCTAATCAATGGAATATGACAAAGGTGAGAAGATGTCACTCTCCTAATTTTGTTTGTTATGTATGGTTTTATCTTATCCCGCTGGCGCTGGAAACACTCTTTGCTGGCATAATGAAGTAAGAGGACATTTGAGAGAGTCCATGGGGTGTGAAACGGTGGGCACCTAAAGGCAAACTCCAGTCAACAGCTAGCAAAAGGCTAGAAACGCAGTCATACAGCAGCAAGGAAATCAATTTGCCAGTAACTGAATGACTTTGGAAGTAAACGTTCCCTCATTTGAGCCTCTAGATGAGAGCGAAGGCCAGCCAACATCTGCCTTAGAGACTCTGAGGCCAACCCTGATCAAAAGTCCCAGCGCAGCACGGCCAGACTCCTGATTCACCGAGCCTTTTAGATAACATATCCAAGTTATTTTAAGCTGCTAGGCTTGTGGCAATTTTATTACACAGCAACATAAAATTAATACCCTATTCTCTAATTTTTCAACCCTTGTTTCACAGCTTTACTTTTTCTTGTCAGCAACCTAAAATGTAAAGGACAAAGGAAAACATGAAAGTTTGGGAACAGAAAACATCTTGTTTCTCTTCTATGTTATCTTTTCTCTTCTAGGCTTTGGCAGAAATAATGATCTCTGAAAGATCACAATTATACTGAGTGTCTCTCTCCCATTTTCCTCACAGAATGGGAAAAACAAATCCCAAATCTTAGAAATGTCTCTGCCTGATGAACTCTGCAGTAATTGTAAAGACTTCTTTTCCCCGAGGACTTCCAAGTCTTTCTTACTGGCTGCCTAATCATCTCAGTCTGCTTTTCTCCAGATGTGAAGCATTTTTTGAGATCACGTCTCACTTGTTTCTCTTCATTGCTTCTGGGAAGGCTGAGGTAGAAACGAAGATTTTATTATTGCTGTATTTTCTCTCTCTCCCTGGCCGCCATTTAAAAAAAAATGGAATAAGTCTGCGACCCTTACTTAGTTTCAGTAATGCAAGTATTTTTTGCTAGTTTCCATCTTATTTTTTGCTCATTTTTAGATGAAATAATGTTTTCTTTCCTTAATATTTCACGTCTTGAAAATCCTCTTGCCCTCTGGCTTCCCTTTCCCTGAATCAATGGGTTTTCAAAGTTCTGAGGGAAGGATGAAATGACAGCTCATGAAACAGAATAATTTCTCAACATTATTATTCCATCTTTACTCCTTGCGAAGCAATAATTTTGAAAACCCAGCCTGAGGTGTTTTATTATTTTTTAAATATTTTACATATTCTTTGAGCTACCATTAACCTATCAAGAACAGTGTTTATATACTATACAATCCCACTAACATGAGGAATCTGAAATAGTCAAACTCAGACGAGAATGGTGGTTGCCAGGGGAGGGGCAAGGAAGGGAAACCAGGGAGTTGATCAGTGGGCATGAAGCCAGTTGTGGAAGATGCATGAGGTCTAGAGATGTGCTGTGCACATAGCGCCCGTGTAACAGGGTTCAGAACTGATGATGCCCAAGAATCTAGGAAAACCCCACCAAGCTGGCTTGGGGGACATGGAAAGACCACGATGACCATTAAAAGTGACTTTGCATTACTATGGGAACATGTCTAGCTTCATAGGTGTGTTAAATAGTGGTGACTGCCACTCATGGCCAGAGAAATGGGCATGACCTTAACTTGTGACCTGGGGGAGTGGGGCAGTGGTACTTGCACTGTCAGCAAAAATTGGTGAAGCTTCCCCTGCATCATGGGGAGATGTTTGCCGGACCTGGGAATGGCAGCCAAGTGAATATAAGATACCAGAGGACTGGCAAAATCTAGACAATTGTGGGAGGAGTTTGAAATTGGGTCAAGTTGGAAGCTCCAGGTTGGAATTTAAACTAGGTGAAGCAGCCATTTGCTTTCTTGGCCGTGCAGGTTGAAAGGGTGCATTTTTGATTAAGAGCTGGATGGCACGGTGACACGGATGATGATGATGATGCTGGGAATTGCAGAACCTGCCAACCCAAGCCTGAGTTATTGGGAGAAGCCAGAAATGCCAAACTGAGACCTGGAGAATGTTAAGCTGCAGACATTTTTGTTTCATTTTGTTTTGTTTTACTCTGCTTTGTTTTGTTTCCTGAAAGACAGTGCCTCTGACTGGCATATTCTGAATCTTTGCATTTGGCAAAAGGGAGGCAGGAGTGCGTGTGTGCATTTGTGGATTTTTTAAAGGAAGTGGGGCTTGGTGGCAGAATTCCACCATTGTTCTAAATCTGTATAGCTTTTAAATAAACACTTCCTTGCTTTTCACCAAACTCTGGCATTCTTGGTGGTGGGCAGTGGGGCCCACACAGCTGTTTCAGAACTGCACAGTCTGGTTTCGTAGCAGCTGTAGTTAATAGTACTGTACCGTGGACTTAAAAATGTGTTAAGGGATAGATCACATGTTAAGTGTTCTTACTACAAAAAAATTGGGAGCCCAAGGAAACTTTTAGAGGTAATAAATATGTATATTACCTTGATATGGTAATAGTTTCACAGGTACATGCATATTTTCAAACGCAACAGATTGTATAAAGTAAATATATGCAATTTTTATATGTCAATTATACTTCAATAAAGTTGTTTTAAAAAGCAAAGTTTATGAACTTAAATGTCATTTTTTTTCCTTGAGACAGTGCTTCTCAAAGTGTAACATCAGTATCACCCTGGAACTTGTTAGAAATGGAAAACTTTGGCTGCTTTCCAGAACTATCCCATAAGAAACTCTGAGAGAAGGGCCTAACAATCCGTTTCATCAAGCCCTCCAGGTGATTCTGCTGCACAGCAAAGATTAAGAACAGCCATTATGAGGATAGGTGATGAAAAGTGAACATAAACATCTAAGTGCTAATATGATATAAAGGCAAAAATTCCACGCCTTAACCCCCAGAGACTGTGGGAAGGAGAAGTGAGGCACTGTAACAGTTTAGGTGGGATACAAGTCTTAGGCAAAGCCCCATATTTACTTTGTAACATGTTTAAAGTGGGGCCAGAGCAATAGAGCATGTTTGGTGACAGACTGGTGAGATCCATCAGAAGGGAGGATGGTGCTGCTTCTCCACCGCCTTGCACAGTATGCAAGGCACAGGTCTTCTCTCACCCCCACATAGGGATACAGAAACATGGAAAAGACCGTCAAGGACTTGTGGTTGGAAAGAGGAGGCTGCTATGCGTGATCATCTCCCTGAAAAGAGATAACAAGAGATAAACAAACATACAGTCAATTGTCAATAACATTGGACACCAGTACAGACCCAGAGGCCAACAAGACCTGGTACGTCACAAATGGGGTCAGTGTGGGCAGGGGCCGCCGCCTAGTGTTAGAGCTACAGCAGCTCCGCTGGAACCCCACGGAGGAAGGCAGAGTTTGCATCTCCTCTTCCCTGACAAGAGCCACTATGAAGGCTCATTTCCACTACAACCTGGAACCAGTCTGTGAGAGAAGAGAGGGAAGAAAGATGGACTCTACTGGAGAACTTCATTTCTATTTACCAAAAAGGGAAAGATTTCAAGTTAAATGTATATTTAAACCAGTGTCACTGATTTATCATTGAGTGACAAGTTTAAATACCTACTTCATAACCCCCTACCGGGGTATAAGAGAATGAAAGCAAATATATAATTTATAGAAAATAATGCTACATTTTTAGTAACAATATACACTTGAGCTAAATTTTCAATTTTGCTAGAATATTTTCATTGGCAAGAACTAGAATTTTCTATTCAACTTTCTTCTGCTGTCTTATACCGGCCATTAGAGTGCTTTAGTTCACTCTGCCTCTCAAGGACAAAACCTAAATTTGATATTTTTTTTAAATTTTATATGAAGTGTTTTTTAATCCTTGTCACATTTTATGCAGTTGATTTAGTTTTAGTCTGGCTGACAAACTTATAAATACTAGCTAAAATTATATACCCAGTTAATCAGATTATATTTATTAAATCACTTTAAAAATACGTCATTGAAGAAAAAATAACTTTTACTAAATCACATATTAAGTTGCAAATATTTCCTCTGGATTTTTAGGGTAAAATATTCTCCTGCAAGCTACAGTGATGAACTATAAGAACCTTAATTATTAAATCAGAAAAACAAAGACTGAAGGATACCAATGGTTATGTTGCATCACTGAAACAAAGACAGTGACATTGTAATTAGGGTTAATTAAAAGAAGATGCTCATTAGACATGGTTAGTAAATCCTGGAATGGACTATGGAGGCCATTTAATCTCCTAAATATAGATGAAGCTGTCATTTCTTCTGCTTTGTTAGGGAAAAAGGGAACATGAACATGAAAAATTTTAAGAGTCAGAATTTGTATTCTTGCACTAACCTTCAACTCAGAAGGCAAGCCACCTGTTTCTGATTATTAAGCAATGAAATAATCCCACCAACTAACAGAAAGCATAAAGTATCAATACATCTCATAATATCAGCACCAATTGAAACCACAAAAATATCAAGTTGGGTAAATGAAAATGTCCTCTCTTCTTTAAAAGCCGGAATTTTAAAGATCTACTCCATGACCTGTAGTACTAATACATGGTGGATAAACTTTCAAACTGAACTGTCCTTTGGGAAATAACAAGAACATTATCTGTGTGGTACATGCAGGTAATGGCAGAGTTGACCTCACAGACAGAGTTTTAAATATCCTCCCTTGTGCTTCACCGGTATCGCCCTATGCTGGTTTCTGTCCCGTCCTCTCTGGATCCTTGCTCTCTTTGGTTTGTCTCAGAAACAATCTGTGAAGTTTGAGCCATGAAGCTTGCTCTGAGTATAATGAGCTTGCTCTCCAAATATAGTGCGAGACTGCCAAGCCTCCACAAAATGCGAAATACTGTTACATATAATTTTCAGACTTCATTATCAAACTGTGCTATCCTGTGCTGTGTGTGTGTGTGTACATATATACACACACACATATATATAATGTTACTTTCAATTGCAAATCTGTAAGAAGAAACTCACTGTTACTGGATCTTAGCTGAATTCCCTGCAGTGGAAGAGCACATTTTGATCTGTAATAACAACCATTCAAGTTCAATCTCGTACGGCTTTATTGAAGGTTACAAAGCTCATCACTTAGCACATAGACAATTTATTTCTCCTGCCACTGCTACATTCAGTGACTGAACTCACATTCACTTGAAATATGGATATCATATTCCTTGTCTCTGTGTATTTTCCTTCTTATTGTATACATATGATGATCTTGTTCGCTTATATAAAGTAAACTCACATTTAATAGAATGACCCTCCTAAGTGACCAATAGTATCAGAGTAGTTATTAATATGTGGCAATTGAATAATTTTTATCATTCTACATAAAGCAAAGAACAGAAACTGTTGTAAAATGTGTCCTATGATATGTGTTCTATTTACACTGCATGAAATAACGACAAGACAAAATTGAGTTGTCATAACCTGGAATAAGTTTCTTTTCTTTGTTTATTTTCCAGGGTCCCTGTGGCTGGGCTGGCCACTCCATCCTACCTCATGACACTCAGAGAAAGACATGAGCACACAGGGAGGTGAAGTAGGATGACATGACTCTCTCAGAAACAACTGGGGGTGGGGCTACTAAGGACCTGCAGACCCTTCCCACACCCAGAGGGGCCTCAGATCTTTCCAGGCTGCTAAAGGACCTCCCTGAACAGGCGGAGGCCTGAAGGGAACTCCACTCACTCAGCCCTGGGGAAGGTAGCTCTGTCACACGGCTCCCAAGCAAACTCGAAAGGACGGTGTTATTAGTTGGGATGGCAACACTGACCTTGCTTAAGCAGATGGAAAAACACTATGGTACCTAAATAGATTTATGAAAGCCTTTGACTCCCAAAATACACGTCTTATTATTCATGCCAATGATTGTTATAAAAGCTGTATGTATGCCACACTCATAGGATAAATACTCTCAACAAAGGAGACCATTTCCATAAATTCAAAATAAAAATAAATATCATCTGTTGTTCTGAGTACACTCATATTTATTATATTTATGATTTTTTATGAATGATCCTTATGACTCAAAATGAACATGCTTTTTTAACATCTCATGTAAGATCA
>PVJI01011954.1:0-54080 GCA_004026765.1 Micronycteris hirsuta | reverse complement strand
GCAGATTGATTTGATTGATTGCAGAATGATGGAAGTAATGTTGTCCTCACTCAAACGGGAGGGTTTTCATTTTGTTTCACTGCCTGCAGTAGCTCCTCCTGTGCCAGCTCCCATAGCTCTGCAAAGTGTTTTGAACAACTTCACTGTATTCCGACACTGTTTCTTAATACCTAACTTGAGTAGACTGTAACAAAACGGCGTCATTTCTAAACATTTAGCATCATTCTATATACTCCAACATGAAAAGAAATTGGTCTTAAGATTGATTAGATATACTATAGAAGGTTAATTTATGATTACAATGATGATAACTATTATATAATATCTTGCAAACCTGGCATGTTTTCCTGTCCCATGTTATATTTCTGTACCATGAACATGAACGTAAATGTTTTACTGCAATATACAGCTAGTATATATAAATTTTTTGTCAAAAACTCAGGCTCCCTTCATTTTGGGAAGACTTAAAATAATGGATTCTTTCTACATTCCACTAAGGGGCTGTGGTAGAATATTAAAGAAAAAATGGTTAAAAGGGCTTTTTTTTCCCCTTGTCATCTCTTTAATTTAATACTGTTAAATAATATCATCTATATATGAGCAGATTTTATTCTTAAACTGTTCTTTCCTTCTCTGGTGAAGATTTACTCCCCACGAACTCTGGTATATCACTCTCATAATTTGAGTCCTTCTGTGTTAAAAGAAAAAGATATAAGCTGTTATCTGATCCTTGCTACTCATGCAGTTGAACCTCTTCCATCCTAAATAATTAAAATCATTATAGTAACATTGTTACCAAACAGGGGCCTGGCCCTGGTAGGGTCTGCCTAGGGCCAGCTGCAGCCTGTGGGTCTTTGACTTTGTGTGGGAAATGTTTCCTAACACAAATCCATGTGACTATGAGGATACATTTAGTAAAGATGGTCACAGTGATACAAAGAATGGAGGAAGCAACAGGAGAGCCTTGTCTGGGCTGCCTTAGCTCACTGGGAAGTCAGAGACTTAAGTCAGAAACCCTGAAGTCAGAGAAAAAGGGGCTTTGGGGACAGGTTCAGGGGATTAGCCTGGGGCAAGCCTCCAGCTGCCCATTGCTTTAGAGTTTAGGAGACCCATGCCTGTGGGGAACTAAGTGTGGGAAATACAAGGGAAGGAAAATGGCACAGGTTGCTCCCCAGAGGGAGAGCTCCAGCTGTGTCCTTTGTCTTAAGTTTTTATCTCTTCCTTGCAGGCAAGAATCTTAGGGGAGGTCTCAGGGGAGGGTTTAGTAGAATATTCATCATTTTTCCAGGTGTGCCATTTCAGGGTCCTGGTCTCCCCTGATCGGTCACTGACCAGGCAGGGGTCTTTAGTCATTGCAGTGGGTCCTGGTATTGCCCATCTGGTTTGCTGCTTTTCTGAGCCTGGGCCTGAAGTGTAACTGAGGCTTCCATGTTATTTCCAGGGAGGAAAGGCCGATGGGTGGGACAGGTTCCCCTGGGGGTGAAGTCCTTGTTCTCCTAGTTTTGCCCCCTGCCAGGCACTCGGGGCCTTCTGCCCCGTGACCATCTGCACCTGGCTGTAAATGGCTCACCATTGTGTTCAGCAAGATGTCTCAGTTTCCCTATTCCACTGGCCAAGATATTTTCCTAGCTTCTCACTATCCTCTGTCAACATCATCTAATTGCATTTTGCCTTTCCTATTTGAGACATCAGAAACAGGCTTTCATTGGTGTCTCGTGTGTGTGTGTGCACGTGCATATATAACATGCATATATGTGTGTGTAACATGTATATACATGTTACACACACACCTATATAACTGTCTCCATCTTTTAGATTCAAAATCATTAGAGAAAAAAGATCTGTTATATTTTTTGTTCTTTGAAGCATGAGAGAGGCTTCTTCTTTTCTCTCATAGAAAAATGTACAAATTAAAAAAGCAAACACTCACTAAATTAAACAGCTTAAACAATGACACTTGCCCACAATCTATTTCTTTTTTACAACTTAAATTCTCTCTGGGTGATGTAACAACATAAACCTTCATGTACTGTGTTTTCTTAAATTCAAAAACATCATAAGTCGATAGACCTGGTAAGACAGTAGGATTTTCCAGTAGGATTGTTCATGAATTCCCTGGAGCCTCTCATTTGAAAACAGAGAGATGGAATTTGAGATACTACTCCTCATAATAAACTGAGTGACAACTGCAGGGAGAGGATGTTCTGTTCCCTGTGATTCTGTAATCTGCCAGAAGCGAAGGGATTAGCTGCCACCACTGAATTGCAAACTAGAATGATTAATGTTTATTTGGGGCTCCTTCTGCTTCCGAGCAAACAGACAGGGATAGGCCACTATGTTATTAGAACAATTGGTCTTAATTATTGAGGGTAAATAGGGACAAAGGTATAACAGAAGTCAGGACCATATATGGGACCTGAGGGATTCTTTGTAGCACTTCTTGTACTTGTCCAGAAGGTTTAAAATAATAATGCGTTACTACATCTCTGCACAAGCATGACAAAACACAGCAACAAACACCTCTCTGTTTCTTTAAGAATAAGATTTGAGTCAACTATTGGCGATGCACAGCTGAAAGCTAGAGAAAGAGAAACATGTGAACAGCATCCTTGTGGTCCCTTTTAGAAAATAAAAATATTGAAATCTTAAAATGCATTACATTCTTTATTGTGCCATATAAAGTTAGATATTTTAAATATAATTTTTCCTGGTTCTTATGTCTCCTGCTATTACATTTAAGATGTAATAATGGACTGCAACATCATAGTTCATTTCAAAGGTTACAACATGTATTTATGGACAGAGCACCAAAAAAAGAAGAAACAGATATCAGAGCCAGTTATCTGAAAAAATGAAACTAGATGATGACTTATCTGATGTTGGAACTGGTGTCACAGTGTCTTCTTTCAGCGGTTGGTTGAAATACTTGGACTTTTATTACAGAGCTTACTTAGGTTTGGAAGGATCATTTAAAGTGTACCAAAATTGGTTAAATAGAGATGTGTTTGTGTGTGTGAGAAAGATATAAATGTAGACTACAGAGGACCTCTGCAGTTAATTTTTTAATCTTCCTGAGACCATACACATTTCTTTTTTTCTAGAGTCTTTATCCTCCCCACCTTGAGGTAATTTACATTTAATATTTTCTCCATTCGGGACCCTCTTCAGGGAATTTTGAATATACCTTCATTTAGGTCTCAGCTCAAACGCTGCTACTTTAGATATAGCTTATCACATCATTAAAACAATAATATTTATTTCTTACTATTATGTCATCACCCTTTTATTTTCTTCATAGAATGTATTGCAGATTAAATTATTTTTGTCTTACTTATTTTCTTTCATGTTTGCCTGTCTTTTGCCCATGACAAAGGGAACTTGAAAGCAGCCTCTTTTTCTCTGTTATTCTCTATAATAATCTCATTGCATGAAACACAGCTGGTACTGAATAAGTATTTTTATGTTGAAACAATACATAAAAGGAAGACCAAGCTGAATTTCAATTAGGAATTTCGGTATGAATAATATACATAAATTCTGATGCATTGATATTAAGTGTAAATGCTTAATATGGCACTAAGTCTATTTTGATTTTATAAGTAAGCACGCTGCATATTTATGTTATGGAGTATCAGAAATTTTCGTGGTAGTATACTTTCTTAGAGTGGAATATGTACTTGAAGACAGATAGAAATTATTTTGTGAAGCCAGCATTCATTAAACTGGTATCTATATACCCCACTTATTTATTTTAAATTTGCTTCAAATTCAAGGTGGAATTTAGGGAAAACCCAAAACTAGGCTTAGTTCTATTGTCATGACAAAATAAACTTCATTGTATTTCAAATGACTCCAAATACCATCATTGTATCAATAAATATTCCATCTTTCCATTTATCTGGTTATTGTCTTTTAAAAAGGTGTGCTGTCAAACACAATTGACATTTATTTTTGAATTGTTGTACATAGGTGCTTTCTCAGATTCTTTATATTCGCCATGAGAAAGGAGCATGATCATGTGACAGAGTGTTGAGCTAGAGATCCCCAAATGGAGAAAACCCCCACAGCTATTCCTGGGGTAGCTGGGAGAAGTGGGGCAGGGCCATTGGGAGTTACTTTGCATATCTAAAGAACTGGGCCAGTGTTTTGGTCATGTTAAAAGCTATGCCTGCTCAGAGCCGGTGAGGTGGGGAGCTGGGCGGGAATCTGACCTGTGAAGTGATGGAGCCGAAGGGCTTGCTGCAGCTACTCCACAGCAGTGTGTCAGTTAGCTCCACGTCCTCGGCCATGCCTGCCGGACTAACAATAGCAACTGAAAAAGGCAGAAGAAACCAGAGTGCTGACAGGTGTAACCCACTGTGAGAGGAGCTAGAAATGGGGTTACAGAGGAAGATCCCTGCAGGAATTTAAACTCAGGTGTGGAAGCATCCAGAAGCACTCTCTTAGCCATGCTAGGGCTCTGGACCATGTGGGAAGGAAATCAGGAAAACCAAGGGAGGCTTTCTCTCTCGCTCTCTTGACCATGAGGCTTGGGATCAGAGAAGGGGGGTCTTGGCCATGTGGTTTGAAAGGATACAGTAGGATCCCCGGCCCACCATGAGAATGCAGTTTTCTATTAAGAGCAGGAGCCTAGCTAGCTGAGCATGGATGATGGAAGAAGCTGGAATGCAGACTGGAATCTGCCCAGCAAAACTATAGACTTCTAGTTCTTGTCCTGAGAGATGATACCTCTGGCAACGAGGGGAAGGACTGTGTGTTTGTGAGTGTTTTTTTCTTTTTGTTTGTTTGTTTGCTTCTAAAGAGTGGGATATTTAGCTTTGGCTGGTGTGGCTCAGTGGATTGAGTGCCTGCCTGTAAACCAAAGGATCACTGGTTCTATTCCCAGTCAGGACACATGCCTGGGTTGCGGGCCAGGTCCCCAGTAAGGGGCAGGTGAGAAGCAACCACACGTTGGTGTTTTTCTCCCTCCCTTCCCCACTGCCAAAAAATGAATAAATGAAATCTTTAAAAAAATAAAAAAATATATTTAAAAAAAAGCATGGGATTTAACAGCAGAATTCTGCCATTATGCTAATAATGTATAACTTTTGAATAAATAGTTCCTTTCCTTTTCATAAGGCTAGCATTGGGAGTCACGGTTCTTATCAATAGCAGACAATAGAACCCAGAGCATTAGAATGCAGGGGCTCTGTTATAATAAAACATCTGTGTACATAAAAGGGTGGTATTTTAAAATAGCCATTTCAGGTAAACTTTAGGAAAATAATCATTCTCTGTGAATATTTTAAATATGTGCTAATTATACAACTATTAAAAAATTAATACTTAGACACTAAAACATTCAAGCGTCTAAATTTAAAGCAAAAGCCAAACTTTTGCCAGAAGACAATAGCATAATTTCCAACATGCCTCCTGCTTTTGAAATATTTTTTCACGCATCAGTAAAAATCTTTTCCACAAAGTGATAGAATAAAACATAATTAGAGAACGGCAGTCAATTATTTGTGGGAGTATTCTGTTTATTACCATTAAAATAGTTACTATGCCTGGAGAAAAATGGCATGTGAGTGTGCATTTGTCAGATAAGTATTCTGAATAATTAGTGCTTAAGATTAGCATAAATGGCCTAAGGGATATTCTTACACAAAATAAGTCAAGGAAAAAACTGAATAAAAATTGAAAGACAGTAAAATAATATCACTTGGCTAATATTCTACAAGGTAGTTTAGACTTCTTTTTCTATTTGTCTGTTCATAAAAATGAAAACCTATCACTGATCCTTTTCCCTGAAACCACCTGTTGTTATTCCACATAACATAATAACACATTTTAATGGTGTTCCATTCACTTACATCATGATTTTGAACCAATATTGATTATTTTTAAAAAAGATCATGCCCATTATAAACATTTTTAATGATCTATATAATACCATTAATATCCTAAGCAAAGCAGATTTAAGTGCAATCAGAAAGCAACAACTTCCTAGCCAATCTGACACAGGTAGCACCACAATAAACTTAATTCTTTCTGCATCAAGGGATATTTCCCTTTTTTTTTTTAAAGATTTTATTTTTATTTATTTTTAGAGAGAGGAGAAGGGAGGGAGACAGAGAGGGAGAGAAACAGCAATGTGTGGTTGCCTCTCACATGGCCCTCACTGGGGACCTGGCCTGCAACCCAGGCATGTGCCCTGACTAGGAATCGAACTGGGACCCCTTGGTTCTCAGCCCGCGCTCAATCCACTGAGTTACACCAGCCAGGGCAGATATTTCCCTTTTTTTAAAATTTTCCAGTTCTGGGTACTTGGTCTGTCATGTGGCTGATTTTGATGTCTACCTTCCTCACCCACCACCATAGGAAAGTGTCTTTGGTCTTTATCCCCTCTGAGAGTTTTCTATTTTCTAAATTTTAACTTTTATTATTTCCTCGCCATTAAAACTACTAATCCTTTAGGAAGTTCATTTAGCTACATCTTTGAAGATCAACTTATTTATTTCACATCTGTGTTACAGAATTTAACTCTGTCCACTTAGGTTCCTAGTTACAATTGGCGGAAGGTCCTTCACCTGTGTTTTTTTTTTAACAGAATATAAATTTATTTAAAAAAACT
The DNA here is from genome assembly GCA_004026765.1 of Micronycteris hirsuta. Classification (NCBI taxonomy): domain Eukaryota; kingdom Metazoa; phylum Chordata; class Mammalia; order Chiroptera; family Phyllostomidae; genus Micronycteris; species Micronycteris hirsuta. The sequence goes on along the minus strand of PVJI01011954.1, from coordinate 47,467 downwards.
TTAGTTCACAAAATCTCCAGGACAAAAAGCTTGAGCTTTAGAAGCTTAGCATACTGTGTGACCAAACCGATGAAGGAGTTTCTCCAGCTAATGTGCCCCTGTTGCCACGCGCTACCCAGGGGTCAATGCTGCGAGGTGAAAGGTGAAGAGTCTCCCAGCTGCATTGACTCCCGGACCTGCATCACCAATGCTCCCGGACAGAAACAGCACTTAACAAAGAATGCGCTGGATGACTACTTCTTAGTGTCATTTCCCCATGGTTTAGTTTCTGTTGAGTGATGGTGATTATGGGAGCCCAGTCACATCCCTGTGAGTTAGGACTAAGGTGAAATGATGTCTGAGTTTTGGTGGAAGAAGGGCAATCCAAAATAAGGGAAGTTTTCATCTACAGAGTATTTTAAATTATTAAGCAAAGACAGTTGTTTCTGATAGTTAGAGTTCTTCTAGGAAACTTTTGCTTGTTTTTTAAAATCATGACTGAAAAACAAAAACAGTCTTTGTGTCAAATAAAAATAAATCAACTACCACTATTATGTTCTTTGCTTCCATGAGGTTGACGATTTTCAGTATAGCATGTAAGTGGAATCATGTAGTATTTGTGTGTCTGTGGCAGGTTTATTCCGTGTATCATACTGCTCTTTGAGTACATGCATGGTATTGCGTATGTCATGATATCCTTGTATAAGGCTAAATGATATTCCATTGTTTTCTTCTTCCACATTTTCTTCATCCTTTCACCTGTTAGAGGAACTTGGGTTTTTATATCCTGGCAATTGTGAATAGTGCTGCTATCAACCTGCATCCCCAGAAGTAGATTGTTATGCTGTATGGCAGTTCCAGATTTAATTTTTTGTGAAACCTCCACTCTTTTCTAAAACAGCTGCCCCCTTTCACATTCTCATCAGTAGTACATGAGAGTCCCAGTTTCTCCACATTTTCATCAATGTTTATCAAAGACTAGGGGGTGGAGGAAATGAGAATTTACTGCTCAGTGGATGTGAAATTTCAGTTACTGTAGACAATAAGTTCTAGAGCCCTTCTGTAGGACACAGTGTCATGATCAACAATACTGCATTGCACATTTAATACTTTCGTAAAAGGGTAGATCTCATGTTAAGTGTTCTTATGCAAGAAAAAGTCCTGAAGAAAACTTGGGGGAATGTTGGGTGTATCTATTACTTTGATTGTGAAGATGCTATTGTGGATATTTGAGTAAGTCCAAACTTGTGGCAGTGAGTTCCACACGCATGTAAACACGCAGTCTTGAGAATTTACACGTTTTGAGCACAGCTCTGTGTGATTCCCATGTAAGCAAGTGTGGATCATGTCTGCGGAATGGGAACTCTAATGGGAATTTGGCAAAGATGTATCTTAAAAAGTTCTGTCTTGCTGTGCCCTGCATATTACTTTAACCTGGTCCTGCCTGCCACCAGATCTGAATTTACATCCTAATGCCCTGCTAATGAGTAATCCTACCCCTGTTCTGCTTAATCCCATGAATAATCAATCCAATGTAAATGTGTCTTAATGCCTCTAATAAAAGCCCCGGCTAAGCAACCCACAAGGTCTTTTTCCCGAGATGGAGATGGTGGAAAAGACCCGTGGCTGCCGGATTCTCATTTCCAAGTGTGTCTCTGGGTAAGATTGATTCACGCGATCGGGGCGGTCCCCCCACGGATTTTGCGGGTCAAAATCCGCGACACAAACTTACTAATTTATGTATATTATACACATGAAACTCTTTGTATACAAATTATACTCAATAAAATTTGATTTTTTTAAGAAGCATATCAGAACTTAGATAAGGAGATTGTAATTACAAAGACTGTTGCAACAGGGAGTACGCCAATCTCAGGAATCTCCAGGAATCTCATCCGAGATACAAAGCTTTCCTTTTATAGGTTAAGGAGAGGTAAGGAAAAATTTTAGCAGAAATCTTTAAGGGGAAATTGTGTAAGCAAGAAGAAATGATTAGTGGAGTCTGATAGGAAAAACATTTCAATGTGGTCAACTAGTTCTTAGGATAAACTGATAAGGAAGCATGTCCGACTTTTTAGTACTTTTTAGACTTGGGTGTGTCAAGGAGAAACCATAGGCCCAAAATAGTGTCACTCTGCTAAAGCCCGTAATTACCAAACTTACATTTAATTCCTAACCTAATCGCAATTTCAACCCCTCCCAGATATATGATCTTAATCAACCAGTCTAGAGCCTTCTGGGCAGTTCCAATGAGGTGATCTGTTACTTGGATTCTCCACCCCCAGAGGAAATAGCTTGACAGAACTCTTGCCATTCCCTTCTTCCCAGAAAGAAGGTGTTCTGGCCTAATGATAATCCTTTCTTATCTTTTGCTGTTGACTTCCTTGCCCTGCTCTCCTCTCTATAAATGCCTTTCATAACTCCACTGAGTATCAGTCTGACTGCTGGGTGGGATGCTGCCCAACTCATGAATCATTTAATAAAACCAGTTAAATCTCCAGGTTTACTGGGTTGAAGTTTGTTGTTTAACAGGGGCAGTGTTTCAAATAGAAGGAAGACTGATTACATTTTAGTCAAGAGAAAGCAAAGGATAAAAAATGGATAACAGAACATTTAGTCAGTGCCCCTGATATTTAAGACAGACAAAATCTGTCTTTTAACAGTATTGTAAGGGGAAAAGTCATGCAAGCTGGAGGTTGGTCCAAGTATTTTTCAGAGGTGAGCTGTTCTTCCCATTCTTATAGGCTCTTGAAAGAGCAGTTGTATTATCTATTGAGAGTGCTGTTGAACTGACAGCTATTGGGAAGGTCTTAGGAATCAAACATTTAACAAGAGGCATACCTAGGAATATAAAAAAAAGAGAATAATTGTTAGCATTTGACTAAGGGAGTAAGAACAGATATTTGTAATTTGGGTGTGGGGGAGTAAGTTAAGAAGATTCCAAGATGTTGTGCTAAAAAGTCTGTAGATAGTAGAGTGACTATAGCAGTGGCAGTGAGATGAGTATCCCAGGTTGTAGTCTAAAAACGTATGGTGATGGTGTAGACACTGAAGAGATTTTTTGGAACACATGCACAGAACTTGACACCATTTACTGCACCAGTACTACTTTGGAGAGCAGTAATTCAGACCAATGCCAGGTAATTGTAGAGAAGTTTTTGCTTGCTTTCTCCTAAGCTCCAGGGCCTCTGTACTTTTGCCTTTGTAACTTGTTTCCTGAACTCACAGAGCCCAGCTGGCTCACTTCTTCCATGAATCACTTCTTCTACCTCTGCTATTCTCTAAATAAACTTTTGGTTGCATTTGAATCTTGGCTCTGGATTTTTTCTCAGATAGAACCCAAGTACTGAGGTTGTTGAACCAAGGCCTACTTGCTAGTAACATTTTGGTGCTGTTTTACCGCCATCAAGGAGGCTCTTTCTTTTTAAAATTTTTAATTAAATTTTTTGGGGTGACATTGGTTAATAAAGTTATGTGTTTCGAGTATACAGTTCTAAAATACATCATCTGCATATTTTATTGTAGGTTTACCATCCTAAGTCAACTCTCCTCCTAAAAACCCAAAGCAATCTTATAGGAAAAAAAGTAATGAATCATGGATATTACAGTCTCTGATTTTAAAGATTTTATTTTTATTTATTTTTTAGAGAGAGGGGAAGGGAGGGAGAGAGGGAGAGAAACAGCAATGTATGGTTGCCTCTCACATGGCCCTCATGGGGACCTGGCCCGCAACCCAGGCATGTGCCCCAACTGGGAATCGAACCGGGACCCTCTGGTTCCCAGCCCGCGCCCAATCCACCGAGCTACACCAGCCAGGGTGACAGTCTCTGACTTTAAATTATAGTACAAAGCAATAATAATCAAACCACATGGCATTGGCCAAAGAACAGATACACAGAACAATAAAACAAGAATTAAGAGTCCAGATATAAACCCACAGGGATAGGTAGGGACAAATAATTTTCAACAAAGGAGCCAAAAATATTCAATAGAAGAAAAAAAGGCTGTTCAATAAGTAATACTGGTAAAATTGGAAAGCCATATCTAAAATAATGATATTAGACTGCTATTTATCACTGTACACAAAAATTAACTCAAAATAGATCAAAGACTTAAATATAATACCTGAAACAATAAATTACACAGAAGAAAACACAAGAATTGCACTGGCCAAATGGTTCAGTCGTTCAGTTGGTTGGACTGTTGTCTCCTACACCAAATGGTTGTGGGTTAGATACTCAGTGAGGTCATGTACATAGGTTATGGGCTCGATCTCCAGTAGGGGCACATACAGGAGGCAACGGATCAATGTTTCTTTCTCCCATAGATGTTTCTCTCTCTCTCTTCCTACTTCTCTCTATAATCATTAACCATATCCTCTAGTGAGAATTTTAAAAAAAGCACAAAGAAAATTTAAGTACTAAGCTTATGGATATTGACCTTAGACAGGATTTTTTGACTTCAAAGTCAAGGGAATCAAAAGCAAAAATAAATGAATGGGACTATATCAAACTAAAAAACTTCTACACAACAACAACAAAAAAGTCAACAAAACAGTAGGACAACCAACCCACCAACCAAATGGACAAAGATATTTGCAAACAACAGCTGTGATAAAGGATTAATATTCAAAATATACAAAGAACTCATACAACTGAGCACCAAGCAGACAGACAATTCAATTAAACAATGGGGAGAGGACATGAACAAACACCTCTCCTAAGAAGACACACAAATAACCAACAGCTATATGAAAAGATGCTTCACTTCACTAGTTATTAGAAGAATGTGATTGAAACTATATTGAGCTAGCACCTCACGCCTGTCAGAATGACTATTACCAACAAGACATGTAATCACAAGTATTGGAGAGGTTTGACTTGGACTTTGTCCTATATTTTCCTCCTTCTTATTCTAGATAAAACATTCATTCTACTTTACATTAAAATTACTTTTTCTTCCCCAACATATTTGGCAAATTTGCTTCTCTTTATTATTGCACAATTCCTATGAAATCCATCTATAGGCCTACTTCGGAACTTGTTGGCTTTAGAACTTGTCAAACCCTGTACTCATCACATTTTGATGAGGAAAACATTTCAGCGCTCAGTACTTGCTTGGGACTTGCAGCACTTGATAGAACTTGTATGAGTCACAGTGATGCCTGGCAAGAGAAAATGCTTCATCACTCATCGTTTGAAAAATTCATTTGGTACTCATCGGTTTCAGCACTCATCATGCGTTCCAGAATGAATTAATGATGAGTACTGAGGTACCACTGTACTTGGTCTACCTTTAATTGCAGTTGAAGATATGCTGAATGACCCCAAAATAATAGTTCCATCTGTTAGCCAGCTGGTAATGCTGAGGGAAAAAATTTGCACCAGATGCCTGTGGCAAATTAATTTCATTATGAAATTTCATGTGTGGCTTTGTCATTAATGTTTATCTAATAAAAATATTTTCACAATACTCATTATCTATCAGAATATAACTAATATAACTAGACAAAGGTGCTTAATATTAGTTTTAATATTTAATAGTTTATATTTAACTGCAGCCATAGTTTTATTTACTGAAAATGAATAATTTATTATAGTCTACTTGACTTACCATATCCATTACTCTGTTTTTACTAACTTCTTTTTTGACAGCACACTGCCTTTCAGGCACTGCTTAATTATTGACACAGAGTGTCTCATGAAATTTTACAGGATATTTCATCAACATTTTGTTGTCTGAGTATTAATATCTGAAATAATAACAAAGTTGGTGTTACATAAGAATTTAATGAAATTCTTTTTGTGAATTGAACTTCACAAGTTCAGTTTGTCAGATTTTTTGTGAATTGTCTATATAATTAGGTAATAGTAATATTAAGGCTTCATGGGGCCCATTAAAAGCAATAGTCTAACAAAGAGTATAAAGTTATATTCTAACAAAGAATATGATTCCAAAATGCATTTGGCATTTAAACCAATATGCTCTTAGAATAAAATAACTTCCATCTTTCTCTTTTCATTTCGGAAAGGGTATGCAACCCCATTGATCTTTTATGGCGTCCATTCAACTCTGCTGACTTCTGTAGAGATTTAGACTTTTACCTTTCTAGGCTTCTAAGGTAGCAAGAATAGGTTCCTAACTATAACAAAATGTAATTTTTGCTTTGCTTGACATTTATAAGCTTTTTATTAATATGCTTCAAATCTAATTTAGCTGAATCTTAAGTGAACTTAATTACAGAATTAACATTGTCATGTATTTTAATGAGGGGTATGTTTTCTAGTCAGCACAATTTCACTGTAAAAATAAATATTACTCAAACATATTCCTTCCATTTTGACATACCAATCTGGAAAACATTTGCTATATTCAACTATGTTATTTTGATATACACAACTGTATTAAATTTTAAACTTTCATTCACCCTGATTTTATTAAATGACACACATATTCTGATAACCTCAAATTCATTTGTTTATCTCTGAATCAAGTGATGCTTTGCTTGCTTTGGCTTATATCGTTATCCCAGACTAAATCCATTTGAGAGTCACAGATGAATGATTAAAAAATAAACACAGAACATAATTAGCAAGTCATTTCTGTATTGCAAATTTGAGGTAGATGAAAAGAACTTTGAATTGCATTTAGGATTTTCATAGAAACATATCAACATAGTTTTTTATTTATTTGTTTTTTAACTGTTTTCCCTTTCACAAAAGTCATGTGAATATGTTTAAATCCTATGTTTTTCTACATTTATAGCTGCCATTCTTCTATTAAAAAATACTTTTCATTCTTTATCTGGGGTTATTCAGTTGACATCTAGTAGAATTCTCAGTAGAAAGGCAAGACAAAGACAACATTCTCATTATTTACTTACTTTCAGAGTAAATGAGGATATAAAAACTATTTCAATATTGCAAAATGAGACTTTCAACTTTGCTTTGTCTTTTTGTAATATTATTGCAAACTCATGGGTTTCTTTGCACAATGTATTTCAAGTGTTTACATCTTTTTTAAAATATAAAACCTCCCCTAATTGAGCTGTGAGAGTCACTTGAACTTGCTTTTATTATGGTGACAAGTGCTCATTAGTTTCATTTCCTGGCACAAGAAGTCCTTGATATATTTCTTCCCCAAATCTGCACTCAGTCATTTCCCTACAGAGCTTGGAGCACTTCGAATGTATTTCTTGCAGAAGCACCCCACTAATGATAACATATTCTTCTCGTTAGGATAGAATGAGAGAATCTGGGAGTAAATTCTCAATGATTTACCACAACAAAGCCTTATTTTTAACTCATTTCTTATGTGCTACATAGTTTGGCAGTCTTTTGTCTGCAAACTTGCTTAAGTACCCTGGGTGATAGAGGCTCTGAAATTGTTTAGCTGTATTATGCAGAAAATAATTTCTCCACAGGCACTATGACAATCGAACATGCTATTTATTGTTTCTCCAACATACTCCAAAATGTGTCTGCAGGAAATTATGCACTCCACTTTTGCTCAGAGTTCTATGGATATAATTTGTTATATGGCCAACTAGATTCAAGGTCAGGAGAAATGTAAAAGAACAAATGCACATTGTATGAACAGTGCACATACATATTTCTGCCATTCGGAATTTACCTTTAAATCCACATAAGTGAATAAAAGTGTTGAGTTTGAAAAAGCCATGAGAGAATTTCTTTGGTGATAATTGTGGGAGTGCAAAAAAGCGCGGTTGGACAACTGCGTTTCACCTGTGTAAGAAAAAAAAAAAAATACAAGTACATGACTTGTGTCCCTTAGATTTAGGTTATAGGGAAGACTGGTATTTGGCTGTTGCCAGAGAAATCTATAGCTAAAAAGTTTTAGTTACTGATTAAAATTTTTAAAATACAGAGAAAGAAGGCTTCATAAAGAATGAAATGTGCCTTCATTTAATAAGAGAGCCAAGGATACAAGAGATATTCAAATGGGTATAGTATCCTTTTTCTGTGTTTATATTGCCATTGTATTTTTTGTTTTTTTTAATTTAAATTATTTTTAAGAAATTTTACTTACAGTTGACTGTTGTTATATTTATCTAGGAAAATATCCATTTATTTAAAATTTAAAATTTATTTGTTAGGTTTATTTGTAATATCTCTTACAGATCATTTTAACCAATATAGTTCACCTTTTTCAAATATCAAATATTTGGGTATTTGATACTGAGTCATAAGAAAGTCTGTCTAAAGGAGAATAAGACATATGCAATATGTGATGTCAGTAATATGACTTGGGAAATAGTTGTATAGATGATGTTTTTGAAATTGTCAATTTTATGTTTCTCTGAAGAATTGATGAGATTTCATTGAAATTACCTGTTTCTGTTAATTCTATCCTTAAGATATTGTTAATAAATACTGACTTGATAAATGAATCCTATTTCTCAAACTGATAACATTTGATTACAAATGCTTTTATAATATTGTGTGTGTGTATGTGTGTGTATATAAATATACATATATATGTATGTATGTATACCATCTGATATATGATTCTGGACTTGTGCTATTCCATTACTGATTTAATTGCTTTAGAAATCTACTATTTTAATGATTTTCTTGAGACTGTTCAACAGCATGTATATAGCATCACTTCATTTTAAGTATTGTTATTTAGATTAAAAACAAATATTATGTTTGTAGAATTAGATTTCAATGTTAACCATTTATAAAACATCTAGGTTTTAGCCCTTAAAATTTACTGGATGCATTGTGTCTACTGGTTGGGCCAGTTTAAAGGTATAGAAATGTTTTCTGTCATCGTGTGCCATTTTATTTACAACCAGGCTGTTAAGACCGTGGCCGCACACAAGACCGCATTAATAAAGCATGTCTTAGAGCAATGCATTTGTTCTCACAGGGCGAAATCAATTCACCTGAAAAGAACTGCTAATATGGGATGAGTAACTGGAGATAAGAAGATCTATCCTATTAGCAATGAAAAAGATAGCTGCAGAGAGTTATAAATTTAAAAGCAAGTATGTTTGTTGGTATTCAATGCCTCTACACATCTTAAACTGGCTTAGCTATTAGTATATTAGATGGTGAGTAAGATCCTCTCGGTGCCAGAGCGGCACACTGGCGGTGCTGGAAAGCAGTGCAGGAGCGGGAAAGTTCAATCACGCATTTAATCAGGACCCTGAGAGAAGAAAACACACGCGATTTTATTTGTAAGGACTAAACTGCAAAAAGCAGTTTGACATTTAGAAGTAACTCAATGCACAAATTAGATTCAATAAAAATAAGTGTGTAGATTGTTATTGGAGACATTTAAGAATGCATTTTTATTCCTTTTTACAGTCTAAGTAGAGTCATGAAGAAAATATCAAGGTATGTACTTAGCACTATCTTGAATATCTCATCTGGACTATTACCGTGCAGTCACATATAGATGGCCTTTCTTCCAAACAAATGTAATCATTTTCTTGAATTCTTTACCTCTTTAGGTTATTTCCCCAAAGGTAATATGTTTTCTTAAACAAATTTAACTAAAAATTGAGTGAAATTAACACTTCAAGTGGGCTCCCACACTCAGATTCACTATTACCTAAATTCGTTTAGTAATAAAATTTTAATAATAAACTAAATTTGAATGAGAATTAAATCTCACAGAAAATAAGTTCTACAGGAATGTCATAGAGCCATCTGAGCTATAATGTTTTTAACCATCTCAAATGCAGTTCCTACCCCACTCCCCCACCCAGAGGAAGCATTAACACCTGTGTAAAACAGAATTTCCACTATGTTTCTATGACACTTTCAGAAGAAAAGCCAAAATTGTAATACATTCTACTTGCACTAATACAAATATTTTTTCATTATTTCTCATAGTAAATATTCCAAAACCTGGAGTAAATGATTTAAAAGATATTCAAGTCTTAAATACTTCTGATAAACATTGTCAAATTGCTGTGCTAATATTTTATTGAAATATATTAGAATGAATAACCCTTCAAAGTCCCTATTTCACATCATTCTATTATAAACAAACTTCAAATAGAGGCTGAAGTAGGGGAATTTTACAAAGAACACTATTTTGTAACCATCTGGATTCTACTATGATAATATTACAACACTTGGTTTAGCAGTTATTTAGCCTTCTATTCTTTTCATCTCTATTAATATACATTTTTGATTTATTTAAAAGTAAAATCCATAGATTGTATATACATTTTCAATAGATAATCATCCTTTATTAAATTCACCAAAGCTCAAGTTTTAATTTATTTTGTTAATATTTGCATGCAATTAAATGTACTGTGTTTTGACGATTGTATACACCTATATGTCAAGAACTGTCAAGGGTCTCAGATTGTACCCTAATTGCAGGACAATGGGTTTATGGATGTTGGTAGAAAACATTATAGTCATTGTGTAGAGAAAACACATTGTGTATTACTCACTGCAACAGCAGCATCTAGGGTGACATTACTTGTTTTGGTTCCCTGAGCCCAGATTCCCTAACAAAGGACAAGAAGGATAGGTGACTCTCGCAGCCATAGTGAGTTGCATTAAAAGAAAGGAACCCTGAACTAAAGAAACCTCAAACTCTAAAGGGGCTGCTAGCAATTTTTTTGCCAAGTTTTTGCCAGAGATGGAGATATTATGTTATTATGCTGGACAGAAAACAAACCCATCTTCCCTGAAGATAGAGATATTATCTCTATTGTCTGAGACTGTTTACTATGTGAACATTCTTGAAAAAATAGTATGTAACAAAACATTAGCAAAACTTTTGCTCAGAAAGTACAGAGAAATAGGAGGCATCCAAGGAGAATTGTCTCTTATAATATGTAATTTTTGGCTGTTGTTGCGTACTGTATTGATTTCCAACAAATTGCTTTTTATACATATATACATATGCCATTTATCAAACAGTCCAATTAATCTGGCCAACATGATCTATGATTTAAAAAAATGTTTGATTTGTGTTATGCACCATTTAATTATGTCTACTATCAATAGATCTAAAAGCAGCATGAGGAGGCCAGCTTTGACCTTTTCCATACCCCTTACGGTCCGAGTGGAAACGATCCCATAAATGATAAAGACCTACTTTCAAAGGATAGGTGCTTTCTTTTTAATTTTCTGTATGGACTTTTTCCACTTGGCCCAAGGCAATAATTCAGGTATGGCAGTATGCATTTATAATTACTTAGACTTCATCTTGGCCCACAAGAAATAAGAGCGGGGTACTTCCATCATCCATAATGCCTCTGGTGAGGGAATTGAGGCTGAATGAATGCTTTCCAAATTGAGGAGGTTTTCTTTAAATATATTTTGTTCTCTTATGTTCGCTCCTGAAGTGTATGTCACTATAATTTAGTGAGGGGAGCAAGTTGAATCATGGATATGGAAAAAAATACAATCCTGAAGATGTACATGACATGATGGAAAAAAAAGTGTCTCTACTTTTTGGGTCAGAATAGGACTTAAAACATTCATGGGAAAAAGACCCTAAATGCCTTTGATTCCCAAAGGCATCCAAACCCAACTGTCCTGGATGGATTCACACCACTTGTCATTGTCATTTCAGTTTATGTGCCTGTAGCAGACACTGATAGTCCTGGTGGCTTCTTTAGAACAGGTGCTCAGGAAAGACAGGTTTTGTTAAATAGATAAGGGGTGTCAAACTCATTTTCACCGGGGGCTCCATCAGCCTCACGGTTGCCTTAATAGGGCTGAATGTAATTTCAACTCCTTAAAAATTAAGGAGTAGTTACAGTTATAAAGTCCTAAAATTATTTCGGCCCCTCAAAAGCAACCATGAGGCTGTGTGGCCCCTGGTGAAAATGAGTGTGAGACCCTGAAATAGATGCTTTGACACACGGACACAGGGAGCTCATGCTTTCTCAACTTTAATGTAGTCAGTCTCACTTATCGAAAATGTCCCCAAGCTGCCACACCTCAGCACGGGCTATGAAAAAAAGGTGATTTTTCAAACAAAGAAACCAAAAACACAATGGATGTTATTTTTTTTATAAAAAAAAAAAAAAAAAAAAACAGGAATCAACTTGCAATTACTAAAAATACAAAACATCTAAAAGATTCTATGAAGAACCATATGTTTCCATTAATCTCAATGTGTATTTATTTCTTTATAACTTTTATGAAATTTTTACACATGTAGATTCTGCATATACTGTATTATAGTTATACATAACAAATTCAATATTCCAGGGAGGGACTGTATCCTACTCTCTGATTTCTGAGATTTCTTGAATTTGTGGTTTGATCTCTGCCATGAATATTGGAAGTTACCAACTATTATTTCTTCACATGTCTTTTGCACCATTCTCTCTATTTTCTCTTTTGTTAATTCCAATTACAGGCATGCTGTCATGTTTGATAATTTTCTGTAGCATTTGGATATAATGTTCTATTTTTAATGTTGTTTTTTACTCTTTTAATCTTCTTGTCTTATAAAAATAATTTATTTGATGTACGATTACATTCAGATTTTTTATATTACTTTGTTTTTGATTGTAATAATCCATTGCATTTTTTCCCTTAAAGTTTTGTTAAAAAAAGACACATGAACTAATGGAATAAAATTGAAAGCCCAGAAATAAAACCATATGTTTATGGGCAAATAATTTTTGACAGAAGAGCCAAAAGCACACAATGGAGAAAAAAATACTCTTCAATAAATGTTGTTGGGAAATTGGACAGCCACATACAAAAGAAATGAAAGGAGACTGCTGTTTTTCCCCATGTACAAAAATTAATTTATGGTGAGTCAAATACTTAAACAATAAATTACATAGAAGAAAACATAGGTACTAAATTTATGGACTTTGATCTTAGTAAGGATTTTATGAATTTAAACTCAAAAGCAAGAGCAGTAAAGGCAAAAATAAATGAATGGGACTATATCAAACTAAAAAGCTTCTAAACAGTGAAAAGAAACATCAATAAAATGAAAGAGCAACCAATCGAATGGAGAAGATATTTGCCAACAATGACTCTGACAGGGGATTAATAACCAAAATGTACAAATAGCTCATGAAATCAATACCAATTAAACAAACAATCCAATTTAAAAAATGAGCAGAGCCCTGGCCAGTGTAACTTAGTTGGTTGGAGTGTCTTCCCATAACCAAAAGGTTGCAGGTTTGATTCCTGATGGGGCACATACATGGATAGTAGGTTAAATACCCAGTCTGAGAGTATATGATCCCTGGTTTTGTGTGTACAGGAAGGCAGCCAGTCGCTACTTCTTTCTCATATTGATGTTTCTGTCCCTCCCTCTCTCTAAAAAACAACAACAACAAAAACAAAAACACAAAAAAAAAAAACTTTGAAAAAATTGTTCTTGGGTGAAAATAAAAAACATTAAAGTAAAAATGGTCATGGATAAAAGTGGAAAGCATTATGCTAAGTGAAATAAGCCATGTGTTGAAAGACAAATACCATGTGACCTCACCTGTAAGTGGAACCTAATCAACAAAACAAATAAGCAAGTAAAATAGAACCAGAGACATGGAAGTAAAGAACAAACTGACAGTGATCAGAGGGGAGGGGGAGGGGGCTAACGGAGGAAAGAAGGGAAAGGGAGAAATCAAAGAACATGAATAGAGGACTTATGGGCATTGGACAATGGGGTAGGAATTGACTGTGGGGGCATAGGGCAGGGGAGAGCAACTGGGAAAAAGTTAGGGGAACTGTAACTGAACAACAATAATAATTTTTAAAAATTTTTAAAAAGAAAAAAGAAAAATAAAGAGCAGACAACCTGAACAAACACGTCTCACAAGAAGACTTATAAATTAAAGATGTTCAGATGTACATTTAAAGAGGTTCGGCTTCACTAAGTATTGGGGAAATGCAAATCAAAACTACAATGTGATACCACCTCACACCTTATTAGAATGGTTATGATCAATAAGGCAGGTAATAACAAGTGTTAGAAAGGTTGTAGAGAAAGAGAAATCCTTATTCACTGCTGGTTGGAAGGTAAGCTGGTACAACTGTAACAGGGTGCAGCCAAGAAGTGGGCCCAAATAGGGATTTGTAATGGGGTCCAGAACTCAAGGTGTCCAGGAAATATTAGAAAAATATATATAGGATGTCCTCACCCCACAAGTCTGAACTGGGAGGGATGGGACTCCTGGAGCAGGACCATGCAGAGCTGTTTTGTATGGCAGCAGCTTTGCAACTAACCTCTGGCATGGCCATTTAACATATCTATAACCTTTAACTGGTTTCATAGATGTGTGAAATAGCTGTGGCCATGCTTTGAGCCAGGGGGATGGAAGTGACTGCCACCCAAGGTGTAACTGGGAGGCGACTCCCCCTGGACACAGTGCCTGCCTGAGAGCTTGGAGATGCTTGGCTCCAGGCCATGGGGCCACACCTACCCACAATTACCATAGCAGCCCAGAAAAGCTGGAAGAATATGAAGTGCTGGCAGGTGTAGCTGATTGAAGGAGGAGTCGGAAATGGGGCTGCCGAGGAAGATCGGCGTGGGGATTTAAACCCAGGCACAGCAGCCATAACTGGGGCTGGACCATGAGGCTTTGGAGGAGTGGGGACCTCTCCTCCTGAGAGACAAAGAGAGGACCACGTGACTTTGGGTGGCTCTCTTTTGCCACGTGGCCTAGGAAGCAGGAGAGACTTTGCCTGGAAGAAAAGGGGTGGAAGGCCTCTTGCTGGTGGGCCATGAGAAGGTGCCACATGGTTTTGGATTAACTGGAGATCGAGGTGGCAAAACGGCAGATGGTGTCGGAACTGAGGAACCGCCTGAATAATGGACTATTACTTCTTTTCCTGAGATACGGTACCCTGGACTGGGCAAAGGGGAGAAGGGAGGACTGTGTGTTTGTGGGTATTCTAGAGAAATTTAGTATTTTAAAGGAGACCTTAAGTCATTACTCCAAGCCTGTATAACTTGTAAATGAATGATTCCTTTCCTTTTCACAAGTCTCTGGCATTGAGAGACGTCTTTCCAGTGGCGGTGAGCTTAAGGAACCTGGTGTGGGCTTGGGATATCGTTGGGTGTCCCTGCCTTGTTCTGTAACACAACCGCTGTGGAAAAGAGTATGGAGGCTTGTCCAAAAATTAAGAAAAAAATTTACTGTATGACCCAGCAATTCCGCTTCTCATTATCTGACAAAAAAAAAATGAAAACTTTTATTTGCAAAGATATATGCACCCCTGTGTTCATTGCATATTCACAGTGGCCAAGACATGGAAACAACCACACTGTCCTTCAGTTAGATGATTGGATAAAGAAAATATGATACATATATAAAATGGAGTACTCTTCAGCTATAACATAAGATGAAAATTGCCATTTGTAACAACATGGATGACTCTTGAGAATATTATACTAAGTGAAATAAATCAGACAAAGTCAAGAACCATATTATTTCACTCAGATATGGGATATAAAACTGAAAGCAACAAATGAACCAACACAAAAAACAAACAAATAAAAACTCATAGACACCAATAATGGTATGGTGGTTAGCATAGCGAAGGCAGGTATTGGGGTTGAAAAAGGTAAAGGGGGTCAAACATGGTTGCAGAAGGAGATCTGACTTTGGTAGTGGGCACACAATGTAATACACAGATAATGCATTATAGAATTGTATGTCTGAAACCTACATAATTTTATTAACCAATGTCACTCCAATAAATTTAATTTAAAAAACTGATAGAGCAAAGGAAGCAAGATAAAAGATCTCTACTGATAGGCATCTGATTGCATATTCATATTCTTATTATATTAAACTTTTTCATACGTTATGTAGTTATTTTAAATTCCTCTTCCAATAATTCCAACATATAAATGATTCTTATTCTGATCTGTCTTTGGACTACATTTGTGTCTTTTTTGCTTTATGATAAGTATTTTTCTTTATAATTATTTTTATTTTGGAAAGCTTGGAAAGTTTTATAAAATAAATGATACTGAGGTTAATAAATGGACTCAAAGGAAAAGATTGAAAGTTTTCTTCATGCGTATTCTTGGTTTATGGTGCTGGAATTTTTGTTAATCAATTCAGGAGGTTGCATGTGTTTTAATTTTGTTGTTGCTGTGGTTACCAGGCATGAAGTTCATTGCTAGAATGCGCAGAAGTGGGTTCAAATTCCTCAAATGAAACCACATTTTTCAAGGGGGATAAAAGGTAATGGAAAAAAACACTGCACTTCATAAAATACTTATGAACCATAGTTTGCATTTCTGAGTGATTTCCTTTAATATTTTCAATTATTTTGAAATTATAATTTATTTTTACTTAACTATTGATTTATTCTTAAATTTTATATTTCTTCCTCTTATTTTTTTTTGTGATTACCAATACTAGGCCTAACTGAATCTATGTACTTTAACCTAACATGTATAATACAGGTGATATAATTTTCAGGTAATTCTTCACACTCCTAGGTAATAAATGTAATCTTCTTTATGAAAACAATTTCTTATAATATTTTATATTCTTTAATACCTCTGTAAAGAATAATAAATATAAATAACCTCCTAGTAATTTAGAAACTTAATATTTTTGTTGCTTATATTAATGCATTAAAACTTTATGGTGCTACATCTGAAAGAAGAAAGCCTTAATGTTGACTTCAGGTTTATTCACATATAAGTTAGTCTGATATATTTTACTCAAGAGCTATATATATTATCATTATAAAAATTGTCTTATATATGTGTTCTTATATTGTATATATGCTTGTATTTATATTTAAAAGTTGATACAATATTTGAGCATGTATTTTGATTTTCCTTAACATGAATAATATAAACTTATTCAATATAAATTTCTACATTAAAAACTTTACATCCAAATTATTTTTAATTGTGCTGTGTTGTTTTATATTTTAGTAAACTTTGAGGCACATATTTTTATTTGTTAATAAGGCATTTATATGTTTGGTATCAAATTATTAGAATTCTTTTTATTTTTAAATATTATTATTGTTTTAATAGTTCATTTTTATCATATTTTTCAATTACCATTTGTTCTCCCATGCCCTCTTTCACCTCTACCCACCTCTCTCCCCCAGCAACCCCCACACTGTTGTCCATGTCCATGAGTTCTTTTTCTTTTTCACTCAATCCCTCGACCCTTTCAAATCCCCCTCAGTGCTGTCAGCCCACAAATTTTGATCTCATAATTTAAAAGTCATCTCTTTTATAATAAGCATATTTTATATTAATTCTCAATCATTTTTGAGTTGAGTATTTTGAAAGTTTCTTTTATCATTGAGTTCTGTCTCAATTCTACTTACTCTTCATTCTACCTTAATGCCGTCTATAGTTCTTATTTGGATGTGTGTATTATCATATCATATGTCTCTTGAGGTTGATCACCCAGTTCATAAGAAATGGTTTCTAATGTGCACACATTTGCAGGTAGCAGTGTCCCTAAACATTATACCACTGCATGACAAGCATTTCCCACAATCCAATTTACAGTAAGATTTTTTTTTCAGTTTCACGTAAGCTTTTAAAATCAGTGTTCCAAAATCCACAACTCTGTTTACAGTCTGTACAAGGAATGTAAGCCTTTACTACCACTTCATCTCTTCTAGACCCCACTCAATGCTTGGTCCCAAAGCCATTCCCATATTTTAGGCAGTTTTATGCTAATAAAATCTGTATTTGTTACCTGTTGATGCACAGTGGTCAACGATAAATACATAGTATCTTGCAGTTTCTGGGAGTCAAGGCTAAGGAGTGACTTAGTTGGAAGTCTCTGATTCAAGAACAACTATTAAGTAGAAATCCAGATGTCAACTGCAACTTGTAGGTTTACCTGAAAGTTTGGTGGAGGAGCAATTAACATCCACACTCATTTACATAGTCATTGGCAGGTCTTGTTCCTTTGCCAGGTGGCCTTTTTCCTAGTGGTACTTCATAACCCAGTAGCTGGTATCCCTCAGGGTAGTCCAAGAGAGACTGAGAGTGTGCACACAATTGAAACTCCAGCTTTGGATCACCTAATCTTGGTAGGAGCATCTCATTGCTTCGGTCCTATCATTTTCATTAGAAGCAAATCATTAAACTCAGTCTGTACTCTAAAGGACAGAATAACGTAAAGTTGTGAATACCAGGAGACAGAAATTCCTGGGGGCTATTTTGGCAGCTGCCTATGACCAAAACAAAACAAAACAAAACAAAAAAAAAAAAAGGAAGAACGAAAGAAATTACTCATTGTGCAGACATTTCCTTTCTACATCAGAGGACACTGAAAAAGAAATAATATTCATGTAGCCATAAGCTTTATAAAACAAATATATTATTCTTCAGTTATCCAAGTGAGAGTGTGCTCCTAATTATTTCTCAGTTGGAAAATATAGAAAATGTAGGACATGGAGAAATTCATCTAGATTTTGACATTGTGAAGCCACGCTGTTGCAGAATTCACATACTTTATAAACCTGATATTCATTTGTATGTCCTAGAGCAGTGAGTTGAATTTACATTAGTGATGACTAGCCCAATTCTGTTTTAAATAGGCCTATTTTACACTGGAAAATAAAGTAAGGGAGCAAATGCATAGGTAAATTATGAATTATATTTTTTTGAAGTATTTAAACAATTTTACTACTATAGTTTTAATTGTGTAAATGTACTATTCAAAAATTAGTAAAGCATATTCCTATAAAGTTATCATGGCATTTATGTAAATCATCACAATCATTAAAAATTTATTTTTGATTTCTTTGGCAGTAACCACTTCATGTGTTAATTTAATGAACAAGCTAATTTTTTTTGTCATGAATTCTGGTAAGATATATAAATAATACCACTTAGTCAAACATTTTGATACCTTTAGATATATTGCTAAAGGTTGACGAGGTCATTGATTACCTCTATTTAGATGTGAACCTCCTATGCATATTCTACAATTTATCAAGCATGTTGATGAGAATAGCATGTGAGATGATGCCAGAAGGTCTTAGTAAAATACAGATTTGGTAGATTTTTTTCTTTCTTCTTATCTCAGAGACCTGTCATTCTGTCATCTTGCATGAGCAACGCTTTCACATTGAATGAATGTGAGATAGGAAGAACAAATACGCTGCCAGTAGCCATACTTTATAAAAGCTTGTCTAATGCTTAATGCTGAATGTACTGGACGGATTGCTGACATGACCTATTTTCACCTTGTAGATTTAATTCTTTTTATACTTTTTTTTTTGTCCTTAGTGGAAATGGAGAATGGAATCTTCATCCACAGAATACAAAATTTACAGTCCCTTAAGCAAAGGTGTTGGCCATAAATTTTTCCCTCATTACTCTTTCGGTTCCAATATCCTGGTCACTTACATCTATTGAATGCATTAGGTTTTCGGTGTGATGCATGTTGGTGTTCTCATTTGACAGCTAGAGCTGACATATTAGGACATTCTGGACACCATTCAAGGGCTGGTGCTCTTGGATGAGGCTGAGAGGTACATGACTTGCAGTGTGTGGAAATTGGTTTATATTTCTATTGGAGACCATGGAAATAACCAGTACCTTATCTTTATCAATATCCCATTTTCCACCAATGTAATGAACAGGACAAAAACGAACAGCACAGACTGATTCTCCAGCAGGACATCAAACATCTAAAGAAGGAAATGCGGTTCCAAGTTTTTTATTCTTCCACGAGTACCCATATAGGATGACTCAGCAAATAAGACAGAGAAGACCCTCTGCATTGCTAAAAATCTGATTGGAAAATTTATTTGAAAAGAGTATTGGCAATACACGTTATACATAGTTTGAGGACACTACAAGAACAAAGTTAGAGCTCTGGCTGGTGTGGCTCAGTGGACTGAGTGCTGGCCTGCGAACCAAGGGGTTGCCGGTTCAATTCCCAGTCAGGGCACATGCCTGGGTTATGGACCGGGGCCCCAGTGGGAGTTCCTGAGAAGTCGCTGATCCATATTTCTCTCCCTCTCTTTCTCCTCTCTCTAAAAGTATATAAATAAATACTTTATAAAAAAAAGAACAAAATTAGATATGCTCTTTAATTAAAAAGCTTTATTTCAATTTTTTACATTATGAGTAATTATTATGTCAAAAAACATGAGACTTTTCATGGATGGCTTGTTTTCTTAGCTTTTTATATAGTCTCATCATATCTCAATAATCCTTGTTTTAAACACATGCCTAGTTAATATGTTCACTACATCATTGCACTTACTTATATTCCTTGGCTTATAACAGTTAAATCTATTTTGAACATCCTCTTCTTTTATTTTACTGTTTTCCTAACAAAATCCCTCATTCTAGTCCGAATTACTATTTTTAATTAAATATCTATGGTTATATGTACATGTGTGAGTAGCACTTGATCTTTTATTAATGTGCAGTATTACTGGCAACAGAACATTCATAGTCTCTAAACTGCAGAGGAAAAATTACAAGCTGTAGTCCATATATTATGAAGGATGGTTTTGTTTTTTATGTGGTTATTAAAATAATGATTGTGGGTTTCATAATTTATTTGCCCAGTTTCTTGTCTAAAAATAAATAGATATGTGAATAAAGACATTTTAAGTTGAAAATTGTTAATAGTGGTTTTAAAGAGAAGTTTAAGACAGATTTTTAAATAAACAAAGCAAAGAATAAATAATATAACTAAAATTACCTTTGCCATCAACATTTTGTTACAGATAAAAGGTATTCTACTAATATTGATAGAAGTTAGTGTAGATATTATTTTATTAGAAATGTTTGGTTTTGCTTGTCATCATTTAGGAGTAACACACAAAGCTACCAAGTTAAAATTATTTTTTATATATTTTAAACAAATATGAAATTGCCCAAGATTCTCTAGAGACTTAGGATTTAAAGATGAGTCAATATTTAATAGTATAAGCTATTATATTTATTACATATCATAAAAGGTATATTCAGTTAAAACACTGTTCAACTACAGAAGTCTAGTAATTAAATTCTGGAACTATATCAACTGAGGCTTTAGCTCAGTAGGGAAAAATAAGTTTCGACTAAAACAAAACATTTAAAATCAAATAGGAGAAACAAGTCAAAGTGAGAAAGTCCATCATGATTCAGAGGCTTTTAACTCTTTCACTAGGATCTAGGTTTTGGGCTTCAAGTTTAATTTCTTTAACTTGTAATTGAAGAGTTCAGACTGCATAAAGGTTAAGGTTTTTCTGGTGAAAATTCTCAAATCTGGTACTTGAAATAATGGTAAAGTTAAGAACTGGTTGTTTTTGGTTCTTATTTGAATAGATATGGTCTCACTATGAATAAGAAAGTAAAAAATGAGCATGGTGAATTAAATATCTAGATGGCATTTCTCTCCGATTTTCCCTGATAAAGCTTTTGAAGAAGTTTTCATGAGGGAAAATGTATTATTTTTGCAGTAGAATTTACTATCTGGCACACATAATAATGATCAAAATAAAACTTAGCTTTTGAAAAGCACTGTTTACCTTGAAAGGGTTTATATAAGATAGTCATACATCAAAAACTAAAAATCTACTAGGGTTAAGGAAACCTAATTCTAAAAGTCCTCGCAATGAAATAAAATGGGAAGTTCATAAAAACAGGACATCCGCTTTGACTTATAATGTGAAAAAGGAAAAGATGACTTCCATAACATAGATCTACCACTCAACAACAGGTAGATAACACATTCCCAAACTATACACATTTTTACTTGTTATTACTTTTAATGTGAATTAACAGGGCCTTTTAAAGAAAATTAAAAGTTCAACAATTTTCCACTGCATTTTATGTGGTTCATGGAGCCGCTCGGGAATTATGAAGAATAACTGAGTCACATAACATCTGTTAAGAAAGTAATCTAAGAAAAGCTAAATAGGGTAAAGTCCATTGATGCAACATAGAAGTACTCACAAAACAAGATGAGAAAAAATTTTGAAAATTAAATGTGCTCAGCACTACATCTTTAAAAACTTAGAGTAGATCTTCATGCATGATTGCTTAAAAGCCCTTGATAGTATTAAAAATGATTCAATTCTCAGTCTTCAATAAATAATTTCTGGCATTATATACTTTATGATTGATAATATAAAACGGGGTAAAAATAATAAGGAATAA
Organism: Micronycteris hirsuta; assembly: GCA_004026765.1. Lineage (NCBI taxonomy): Eukaryota > Metazoa > Chordata > Mammalia > Chiroptera > Phyllostomidae > Micronycteris > Micronycteris hirsuta. The sequence goes on along the minus strand of PVJI01011954.1, from coordinate 25,408 downwards.
AGCACTTCTTTACAAGAAAACTTTAAAGTATATAGCACTGCATGTGTATGTATATATACATATTATAGATATGTATATATATATATAAATATATATATATATATATATTTAAGTGTATATATATTTAAAATGTGTGATCAAGCCATACTATGAACAACAGGTTGGGTAATATATTTTTGCATGTGTTAACTAAATGCTCCCTAACACATTCTCTGTAACTTAAAAATAATAACTATCATTAAATAAAAGTAAAACTAATATGAAAATTAGTGATATGCAAAAATAAATGGTTAATATGCCCCTGAAAAGTTGTTTTCAGTAGTCAAGACAGCAAATTTTATATATGGTATTACTGTATGTCAGTAAGTTGACAAAAATAAATCTATCTGTCTATCTAATTTATCTATCCATATATATTTCTTGTGGTTTGTAAGCTAATGAATATGAAGATGAAGTGGAAAATGAATTTTCATAGACTCCTACTAGAAATAAGAATAGTAACAAACTTTTTGGAAAGTTATTGGGAAATGACTATTAAAACATGATTTGGTACACCTGCTTTGTATCTTATTTCAAAGGTATGAAAATATTTGTAAAATACATATTTGCATGCAAGGATATTTAAGATACAGTATAAATTACTATTATATCCATTTAACATAATTTTATTAGATATTACAATAGTTATTTCACTACATGTAGTACATGCCTTTTTAAAGAAAACAATGTTTTGGATATCTTCACATTTTTTTGGATGATTTTAAATGAAAATTTGAAACATGTCAAGATTTCATAAGAATATCTGCAATCATGCACAACTATTAATCTAACTAAATAAATCTTTATAGAATGCAAAGGCAGTCAACAATAATTCCATGTAACTGTCATTGAACACGCAATGAATGTGGTTGAAGATATGTGTGATTTTAGGGATCCCAACATGTCATCTTTTCCTTGACTACTTTATTTCTTTCAGATAATAGTTATAGTACAGAAAAATGTAACGTAATTACTGTTTCAAAAATAAAGAAATTGATTTTTAAATCTATGTTCTTCAGCCAGAATTAAGAAACAGGACAGGCAATCATTTTTGGAACTACACAGAGGTTTTACAAGATGTTCAAACAAGACGGAGTAACTAGCATATATTTCAAGTCTTTTGTGAACAAACGATAAACAGAATAAATTTCAACCGTGAACTACCTGATTAACAACAGCAATATAACAGAACTTATTAACACTTAATGGTTATTTTCAACAAAAGCAATGTGTTAGCCAGCAACCGCAGAGAAGTAACCAAACGCATTGCCTTGAAAATGCAATGATTTCTGAGTTACATCTGCATTGGATTCCTCCCATCATGCTCCTCTGGATGGAATGCTGGCTCTGGTAGGCAGCCATTCAATGGTGACATTAAAAATGTTTAACAGGTCACACAAATTTCCCCAAACAGTAGGGATAAGGCCATAGTGCTGCATCAAATCAGTTACCAGGTTCTGAGGAACCATGGGAAAGAGACAAGGGAAAGTGGAGGTTTTTTCAACCAAGGAAAGCGGTATTTTCACTAATTTGGAAACAGAAAGTCAATGAAGACCCAAATTGAATGTTAATTTTGCAAAATTAAAATAACAAAAGACATGACTCTATCCTGAAATCCAATTCTAATGATATATCTACATTTCTAGATCTAAGGTATAAAGACAAATTTTCATTCAAGTAAAAGTCCAAAAATTATGTATATAGAAAATAATATTATGAACATAGAAGTATATGGGAAGGTAAATTTTTTTATCATTTTAAAGAATGTACACATAAAAATAAACTCCATTTATGACATTGTATGATAAAAATTATGACATGTATCTACACTATTTTTAAATGTAGAACTTGCGTATACACATGTGTTTAACTTATAGTGCCATCAAGCACAACTGCAGCACACCATACTGGCAAAATTAGCCAAAAATATCTCTTCAGTCCACCATAAGCTAGGATCTGTCTTCTACCTACTACTGAAAATTTGCAGTAGATGACTTCCGCATCAGCACAGGAGCTAACAGTGCTAAGAAATTGATATTCCTGTAACATAATGCCTAAGTTTTAAAATCTTGATAATAAAATACAGATAATATTTTGATGAAATTCACATTCAGTCTCATCTATTTCAGTAGTTTGTTCTGTGAGGTTGATATCTGACGCTTGCGCCTCAGCATCTGTGAAACTGAAACAAGCAGTCGTTCGGTGATTTGCCACTAAGTACTTTGAAGAGAAACTTTCCCATAATGTAGTTTTAAGAAACTGAATCAAAATACAGAGAAATGTATAACATGTAATCTACTTTTAAATTAATATATTATAATAACCTCAACTGTTCATGTATGTATGTGTAGTTGATCCTCCAACAATGCAGGGTTAGGGGCACTGGACTTCGCACAGTCAAAAATGCATGTATAACGTTTGGCTCCCCCAAACTTAAGGTATCTTTGGTATCAGTGGGGAACTGAACTATACAGGTCCACTTACATGCAGCTTTTTTAAAATAAATACATACTGTGTTGGACCCACCGTTGGGAGTTGCAGATATGGAGGGCTGACTGTGCATTGAGCTGTGGCATTTTCTAACGAGGGCTTGAACATTCACGGATTTTGTTATCCATGGGCGATCCTGGAACCAATACCCCAGGGGACAGCAACGGAAAACTTAAGGTTTTGGGGGAGTCAAAAGTTACATCCACATCTTCAATTCTCTGGGTGGGGAGAAGTTCAGTGCCTCTAACTCTGCTTTGTTCAAGGGTTAATGTTAGTTCACTGACCTACAGAAAAACTGTGTTTCACCAATTCAACCCTCCTCCGCTCTTCACAAACCAATGACATCTATTTATATTTTTTATCATTACTATAGTTTTGCCTTTCGTAGAATGTCATATATTTGGAATTATACATATATTCACTTCAGACTGGCTTGTTTAACATAGCAGTATGAATTTAAGATTCATCCATATTTTTAATAGGTAGATATCTTATTTTTCCTTATTGCCTAATAATTTCTTATTGCACGGATACACTATAATTTATTTATCTATTTATTAATATAAAGGTCTTTTGTTGCCCTGGCCAGTGTGGTTCGGTGGGGTGAGTATCTCCCACAAACCAAAAGGTCACTATTTTAATTCCAGGTCAAGGTTCATACCTGGGTTGTAGGCCAGGTCCCTGATTAGGGTATGCAAAAGGCAACCGATTGATATTTCTCTCACACACATTGATATTCCTCTCCCTTCCTCTATCTCTCCCTTACCTCCCTGTAAAAATAAAAAAATAAAAATGTTTTCTAAATAAGACCTTTTTTGTTGCTTCCAATTTGGGGCTATCTTATACTAATTTGCTATGGACACTCACATGCAGATGTTGTGTGGACATAAGTTTTAAATTCACTTGGAAACCCCTGGCTGATGTGGCTTAGTGGATTGAGTGCCAGCCTGTGAACCAGAGGGTCTGTGGTTCAATACCCACTCAGGGTACATCTCTGGGTTGTGGGCCAAGTCTCCAGTGGTGGGGGGGTGTGAGAGGCAACCACACATTGATGTTTCTCTCCCTCTCTCTCCCTCCCTTCCCCTCTGTCTAGAAATAAATAAATAAAATGTTTAATTTTTTTTAATTCACTTGGAGAAATACCTATGAGTATTATTCATACCTCTCGTGCGCCCCTCACTGAGGAACCTGACCTGCAACCCAGGGGTGTGCCCCAAATGGGAATCGAACCCACGACACTTTGCTTTGCAGGCCAGTGCTAAATCCACTGAGCCACACCAGCTGGGGCTATTTTATCACTTTAAAAGCAATGAATGGGGGATCAACATGATCAAATTTGTTCTGTACAATGAATTTACTGTTTTCATTTTTAACAATTGATTATGGATTCGTATGGAAAGGCTGTTAGCTTTGTTAGGAACTGTCAAACTGTCTTCCAAAGTGTTTGAAGTCTATATTCCCACTAACAAGGAATGAGAGTGAGTATTGCTCCATACAGTCTCCAGAAATTACACTCTCAGGGTTTTTGTTGTTGTTGTTTTTTCTGTTTAAATAATTTTAGTCATTCTAATAAGTGGGTAGTTTTATCTCATTGTATTTTAGTTTGCAAATTCCTAATGACAAATGATACTGAGCACCTTTTCCTGTTTCTGTTTGCCAACTGTTTGTCTTATTTTATGAGGTTTCCAGATCTCTTGCACATTTTAAAATTTAGCTGTTTGTTATTTTATTAATGTTCTATAGAATTCTTTGTGCTTTAAGAGTCCTTTAAAAATGACATATGGGACAAAATTATTCCTAAAGGAATGCATGTCATTGGCTTATATTGCCATATCGATGGGGAAACATAGTATTTTCAGAGAGGCAGAGACAATATTTCAGAGTAAGTAAATCTGAGCTGATTTTATGAGAGTGAGGTGTTGAAAGGAGGCTGAGGTTTGGTCCTGACACCACGAGCAGAATTGCTCTGGCATCAAGGAACATGGACTATTAAGGATACTAATAAAAGCCCACGTGTCTACAACATACTATGACCACAGACAAGCATGCATTGTTTTATGAGAGTCAGGGTTTGCCATGGACTATTTTATCACTTTATTTATTTATTTTTTTAAACACTCTTTTTTTTAAGACTTTATTTATTTATTTTTAGACAGACAGGAAGGGAGGGAGAAAGAGAGGGAGAAAAACATCAATGTGTGGCTGCCTCTCGTGCGCCCCTCACTGAGGAACCTGACCTGCAACCCAGGCGTGTGCCCCAAATGGGAATCGAACCCACGACACTTTGCTTTGCAGGCCAGCGCTAAATCCACTGAGCCACACCAGCTGGGGCTATTTTATCACTTTAAAAGCAATGAATGGGGGATCAACATGATCAAATTTGTTCTGTACAATGAATTTACTGTTTTCATTTTTAACAATTGATTAAATAAAGTATGGATGCAGGAAAATTCACTATAAACTTATTGACATTTCTCAGTTATGACAGGGTAGTAGCTTGGACAAGATTATTGTAAGAATTTTCGATTCGTGAGTCAAACCTGTATGTTGTATATATGAGAGAAGAACTTTTCTCCAGCTAGGGCTGGAAAAATCTGATGGCTAACCTTGGAGTTCGTTGTTAAATGGTAATATTGAAGAAGCACCAAAAGCAGTGGTAGGTTGTGGGTTATGCCATGGAGGCAGGAGTCAACTAGAAGAGTGTGGTATGAAGATTTCAAAGAAAGGGTCCTTCAGGAAGGACACCACAACGAATCATGTCTGTGTTGTTTGATAGGCATGCAGAACCATTTGCACAGAAGCTACGTTCAGCCATGTTTTCTCTGCTGTAAGTCGTACCAAGGGGAGTCTGCGTGCAGAGTGTATTAAACAGCAGGTGCTCCACAACTATGTTTAATGCCTTATTTTGCTTTGAGATAATCACTGAAGATTGGGGAGAGGGTGGCTGTGGCTGAATTTTGCAATTTCATTTTTCATTATGGAGGATTTTTCCACATATTGAATCCTGAATTCCTTCAAAAGCTGCAGCCAAAACTGGGCTATTTCTAAGGAACTTATCAGTGCTGCCAGAACTTGGCTGCATTGCTGTCTTTATGTTGGTCCATATTCTTCCTTATTGGGGGAAAATCTAGGAAATGAAGAAAGGAGATGTTGATCTCCTTCACAGAGGGCAAGAATCACCTCTGAGGGTAATGGTTCTAATCCTAAATAGAAATTGTTCTATCAAGTAATATTTTTGTGACCTTATAACTGTCCAAAAGTTGATAGCAAAGAGCTTAAGAGGCTATTATTGCATAATGCCTGGATCAGAAATGCACTCAAATAATTCAGCTTTCCAGATTCTTTGCTTGCTATTTATCTAATGCTACATTTTCACCTTACATGAAAAGTCTGGATTTTTCCAGTACATATTCTTGCTCTGTTATGTGTTTTTTGAAAAGGTACTTTTAAAAAGTCAATGCTCAATAAGGTTTTACAACACATTTAGTAGTAATAGAAGCTTGTTAACATATTAACAGCTTTATTGAATGTGGGTGCACAATTTCATCACTCTATGTTGCCATGCATCATCCAAACTCAGGAACCATTTATATGGGATCCAGAAGCAATTGTTTTAATACTTCTGACATATGGATAAGGCTCAGGATAAATCAGGCTTGAACTATATTAATGCAAAGTACATTCCTCACGGTGATGCCTTGCTTCTTTTGTCACTATTATTTTTCAAGTCTCTATAGTGCATATAAACACCATTATGATATATTGAGCAATGAAAGTCAGGACCAGTCAACAGTCACGCAAAATTCAAACGAAAATACTCAAAGAGAAAAACAGTATGTGAATATCACCAGTTAACCTAATATAATACTATATATCAGGGGTGCCAGACTCATTGTCACTGGGGGCCACATCAGCCTCACGGTTTCTTTCAAAGGGGCAAATGTAATTTTAGGACTGTATAAATGTTACTCCTTAACTAGGGGCACGTTAAGGAGTTAACTACATTTGGCCCTTTGAAGGCAACCAGGAGGCTGATGTGGCCCCTTGTGAAAATGAGTTTGGCATTCCTGCTATATATGCTTTTCACATTTTGTTAAATATTGTTATATTAGTCTATGGGATTCTTCTATGAATAAACAAAGGTAACACGTGCTAGATGTATGAAATAAAAAAAAAAACAAGCGGTATCTTCTTCAAGCAGATGGATTAGAAAAAGCCATTCTATCCGGTAAGTGAGTTTGGGTTGGTGAGCCTTCGTAGTGGCATGGTAGTTACACTCTTCAAGTCTGCGCCTAGTATGACACAGTGTGTAGAGCTCTGGAATACTAATGGTGGCACACTCTTCTTCCTGTACATTTATCTGCAGGAATTTTTTTTTTTTTTTTTAGTTAATCATTCAATGTTGAAACACCAGGAGCAAAATTTTCAATTGGACAGTCCAAAATTTTTTATGCTATTTTAATTTAGGAGACTGATTATGTAAAATGTCAACTTCTTAGAAAAAGTCAACTAAATGAATAATCATGCATATCTTGTGGAAGAAGAGCTGAATATTTCTCTTGCTCCTGGCTAATTGATTGAAAGACTACAGGGTGCAGGACAAACAATGCCCCTTCTTTATTACAAAACCTTTTATTAAAAATCACAAGCATGCAATTCTGTAACATAAAAATATCATACTTAAACATACCATATGACATTTTAGGTGAAATGTTCAAATTAAAGCTATAGGTTATTACCCCCATATAATTACCCTACCAACCACACTCAAGCAGGCCTTACTTCTGCTGGACCCTGTATTTGTGCCATAGCTGGAGCTCGTATTTGCCAGGTTTAAGAAATCCCAGACTTAACAGTCTATCGGGAAAGGTAAGAAACTGTAGGTTAGATGTTCATAAAATATATTTGAGAAGTGAGACTAAGAAGCCATCCGTGCCATGGTGTTTAGGAAAAGATAATTAAACGTTTTTTGCTACAGTAATGTTGTATGATTTGTTGTATGATTTTAAATGAAACATTACATGACAGAGATAGATATGTTAATTTTCTCCATATACTCTTACTAAAATTTGTCATGATTCACCACAGCTATATGAGTTAAATTATAATGTCAAGAACAGAGAAGTTAGCCTCATAATTCTTTATTTAAAATATACATGTATTCTCTTCACTTCCCAATGTAACAATTTTAAAATATAGTGACATACCAGTGTATATCTAAAAGATTTCAAGAAAGTTTTTGACCTGTCCATAAACTGACAAATTGTAAACAATCTAGAAAAAATATTTATTTCTCATATGGGATAAGAGGAATAGAGAATACAGGAAAGTACAGAATAGAAAATCCACTTATAGAGAAAAGCAGTTATGTAGATAAAATGAAAGGCAGACAAGAACAAAACAGTAAAACTCATATATGTGTGTGTGTATATATCTATATCTATCTATCTATCTATCTATCTATCTATCTATCTATAATTGTCTGGAAAAAGTCCAGCCACTGAGAACAGTTTGTGTGACATCAATGTAACCTGGCAGCAAAAGAGAATGCACATGTGTGAACAATGACGACTTGCAGCAGATGCCGTTGAGTGAGCTTGTGTACTGTGTGGCCATCGCATTCAAAATGGCTGAGTGAGTAGAGCAACAAATCTGTATCAAATTTTGCATTAAGCTTGAACATTCCTCCGAAGAAACTATTTGGATGATTCAGAAGGCTGCAGCAATAGCAACTGGTGATTGGCCCGTTCATCACAACAATCTGTCCACACATGCATCATATCTCATGCAGAAGTTTTTGGTGAAACATCAAATAACCCAGGTGACTTAGCACTGCTATAGACCAGATTTAGTGCCCTGAGACTTATGGCATTTCCCAAAACTAAAATCACCTTTGAAAAGGAAGAGATTTCAGACGGTCACGAGATTCAGGAAAATATGACAGGACAGCTAATGGCAGTTGGGAGAACTATGTGAGGTCCCAAGGTGCGTACTTTGAAGGGGACTGAGGCATCATTGTCCTGTGTACAATGTTTCTTGTATCTTGTATCTTCTTCAATAAGTGTCTTTATTTTTCATGGTGCGTGGCCGGATACTTTCTGGACAGACCTCATATATCTGTACACTTGGTAAGTATATTAATAATTTCTTAGATATTGACCTAGCAGGATTCCTGCCTTGCAGAGGTCAAGTTTGGTCTTTTGCTGACTCTATTTCAGTTCCGGCCTCCCTGATTTAGAAATGAAGGCTGTGGATAAAACCAGTCTTCTCATACTCCAACAAGCATGTATTGAAGTCTGTCAAGTGCAGATGCATGTGGTTTCACTCTAAAATCCAATATCATGTCCCATTGTTATTGTAAGCTTTTTTAGAAAAGAAGCCATAAAGACTAGATTATATTTGAATATTACTTGATTTAAATAAGGACTGCCCCATTGCTTTCTTACTCTTCCTTGAATTTGGCAAGATCATTTTGCTTCAGGCCTTTGTATTGCTCTTCTTTTGCCTGGAATGCTTGATCTTTTTTAAAAAAATCATGTTTGGCGCTTTCTCAAAAACCTATCTAACTTCTATCTCTGCCCATTAAACTGTATTATATTCCTTTGTTATATTTTATTCACATACAGGCACCAGAAAATTTTGTTACTTTGCTTATGTGTGTTTTATACATCTTCCAGATTGGATGCAAGGTGCAGGGGAATAAGGACCTCATATTAGTAATTCACTGCTCTTAAGCCCAGAAGTGTGCCCTGGGAGTGAGAACTGCACAAAATTACTGACTAAATGAAGAAAACTCAACACATATAACAATCAGCTTGTAAGCTATTGTTTAAAAAATTATTAAAGGAGAGAATTTAGGTGATGCAAACAAACTGTACAAGCTCTTCACGAAGTGGGTAGTCCTTTCAAAGAACTGCAGAATGGGGCAAGAGGCAGGGAGCCTGTATGGGAGAAAGAATAAAGAACAAAGAACAAAATAGAAAAAAAAAGAAAATATCCGATTGGTTGGGGCCTCATAGCCAACCTTGACAGGGGTGAGAAGGCCCAGGGCTGGCTTGTGTTTGGGAGATGGACTGACTGAAGGAACTGCATTTCTAGTCAAAGGGAACATTTAATGGGACATGAACATTATCTAACTTTTGGTTTGTGGATGTGACACCATGGACAGATGTGGCTCCATCTTGGGCTTAGAAAGTTAGTTCAAGCCCTGGCTGGTGTGGCTCAGTGGATTGAGCTCTGGCCTTTCAACCAAAAGGTTGCAGGTTTGGTTCCCCATCAAGGCACACGCCTGGGTTGCAGGCCAGGTCCCCAGATGGGTTGTGTGAGAGGCAACTGATCAATGCACATCAATGTTTCTTTCTCTCTCTTTCCTCTCTCTAAAAGTAAATAAACAAAACCTTAAAAAAAAAAAAAAAAAGAAAGTTAGTTCAACATCAACATAGTCTGTTTAGTTAAATTTTTTGAAGGGTAATTTTTATCATTGAGATGCTCAAGTATTGGAAGCTTACTTCAGAAAGTTTTTGTCTTCTTGAAACAACTGTTAGGAGCTTGACATAGAAATCTTAATAGTCAGTAAATAAATAAGTATATGTAAGCATAACTAAATAAACATTTCAAGCCTACAAATGTATCTTTATTAATAAAAGTTTACACCATCTGAAAAATATTTATCTTTTCTAATTTTACAAATAAGACTTGTTACACAAAATATCTACCAATGAAAATATGTTTCATTAAGTGAGAGGTATTATCATACAATCTTTCAAGGAGCAAAAATAAAGCAAGCTATTCATTCATGTTAAATCAATATCAAATTACCTTTACTAACTCTCTTTGGCTAATATTTCCATGTATCTCTGAAAGAAACTATTCAAGGTCATTTCCTGAAGTTTCCTTTTTTCTGAAACTAGATGTACATTTTTAAAGAGAAAACAATTTCGAATTCAACTGGAAAATTAACTAATTCATTTCTCATCTTCTTTAGGTATTGAGAGCTTATTGAGATCAAGACATTATGCACATTGAATAATAGATATTCATTTTTATAAAATGTTTATATTTCATTATCATAGGGATACAGTTCAAACATACCAGCAGAGTGTAAAAGACTATCAGTATCACCCTCGCCTTCCTTTAGCGCCCATCATTTGGCTTACTCACCCCGCCAAAGCCATGCCCACTCTGTTCATTCATACTACAGTAAGCCAAGTGTTATAAACATGACAACAATAAGTTTCATCCCTGCCTGGATTTCACTTTCACTAGAACCACTTTCCTTCCTCAATTATTCATTTTTCAAGCCTTACATCAAATTAATTCTCATCCATTAAGGACATACTGATCTTCTCACATGTTTGTTTGTAGGCTAAAACTTTAGGAAAAATTATATGAAATTAATTGCCTACAGATGAACATTCTGAGCTTTTGAGAGTTAAAGAAATTGTTATGATCTTCATTGAATGTTGAAGGGTTAGGGTAATGCATTGCAAAATAAAAGGTCTTAAGAGATGAAAAATAGCTTGGCACTAGGGATTCAGGAATATAAGTAGGATCTGTGACCCTATGGGTTTGTAATGCATAAGAGGAAGAGAGAGAGAGAGAGATGAAAATGTATAATGCAAACACAAGATGTATTATACATGACATATTAGTATCTGATTTATAACACAGAATTTCAAAGAACTATATATCACAGAGAAAGTAAAAATTTATTTATGAAAGAAATATGATTTATCTGTCTGGAAGGAAAAAAAATCCTTTTCACCTTTTAAGTTCCTGGCTGAGACTCTTCACCCCTCATTGTAAAGGATAGATTACCAGGGCTAAACAAAAATAAACAATTAAATTACATACATACATTCATACACATGGGAGTCTCCCAATGATACGCAACTCAAATGGGAGCTGGACCATTAAGGATCAGAAAGAGAACAGGATATCTACACTCCAGTGCAGCCAGATGACTGGAGAGTGTGTACCATCCTAAACGGAAGTGAAGGATAAGGGTCTGGGGCTTCAAACTCGGGAGAAAGGCTGTTTACAAGAAGGTGAGAAGAGAAGATGTTTGGTGAAAAAAGTTGCCCAATATGCACATAAGTATTTCTGGAAAGAAAAGTGACCTCTGCTACTAGCTCCTGACCTGGGACAGGCCCCCTTTCTAATCGAATTTCTCTTAGAGAAGGGTGACTTCTATGTTTTTAGAGTTTCTCCTGTGTCTGCGGATTCTAAAAATAATCAGCTCAATGTAATCTTTTTGTCAAAAAGGCATACTTTAGGGTGTTGTATTTCACTATACTTCATAAGCAAAGAAGAAGGAATGCATATCAGGCATGAATTTGGAGGGAAGCATGAAGACAAAATTTGATGTAGAGAGTTTGTGGATAGATTACAATTTGACTGGGGAATAATGATGAATTATCTAAATGATAATGAAGAATTGACCAGACTGAAGTGTTTTTCATAATAAATTAAGACATTTTTAATTAAAAATGATTGACTACTTATTAATAGAAGATTGATATTGACATGTAAAGCTTTGTGTATCCTGCTTTGAAGAGTACATGTCAGTAACTATTATATAACCCTGTATCTATCTAGTATCTACTATCTATTATCTATCTATCTATCTATCTATCTTCACCTTCACAATAATATTAGATATATCATCCTTAAATCCTAGTTTACTGTCAAAAGATTGAGAGCATTCTGTTCACACAGGACAGCCCTGAAAATTTAAGTCAATGTTATCTGCATCCAAAGCCATTGCAAATAAAATTTATTTCAAGGCAAAGCCAATAATGACTTCCATTATCTGTAATCTATAAATTAAATTGGGCAATTTATTTTTGCTTTGAAATAGGTTAATTAAAAATGAGCAAAGCTATTTAAACTTATTATAGTTTACTTTTAAAAGTGTGTGTTTAGTTAGGGTTTTTTAATTAGGCAAATATAATCTTATATAAACATGAAGAAACATTTTGCCAAATAATCACTATAAGTATTCATTATATAAATGCACAAAGATAAGAGCATATGCTTTTTACATAACAAATTTTCTGTTATACCTTTGTTCTATGAGAAGATATGAATTTACTTTTCTATACTTTGAGTTATCATATGCATTACTTACAATCCATATCTAAAATTTTGGTCAACATATCATTGAACATAGGGGGAAGCAAATCAGACCATTGCCACAGCAGGGGTGGTGGCCTCAGTCCCTTGGCCTTCGACGGAAGTGTAGTCCCTGTGGCACGGGGCGGCTGCTGTGTCTCCAAGGCCCTGAATGCAAGCTCTACCCTAGGAACCAAGGAGAAGAAAATCCTGTCCCTTAGCGGGTTTCCCTTGTGAGATTACTGCCTTTTGTGTGATTTTCTCTTTTCTTGAAGGATAACGTGTTTAAAGACACCTCTATGGGTTTTTCCTGTAGAATGTCAGAGATCTAACCACCTTTCTTCATTTTCTCTTGTATTCGTACTCTTTAGTCAAAGCATTTCTACTGTAATGACTGACTGGATCTATGAGTTACATCCATCAGTTCTTTATAGCAAATTTTCCCCCGGGCACATTCTTGATGTTCTCTGCAGAACATGCTTTCTATGTTTTGCAATATGGTTAGGTTAAGAATTTTCCAAGTCTTCAAGTTCTGGTTACTTTTTGCTTAACAATTCCTTCTTCAATTTATTTCCTTCCACTTATGTTTTTCTATAAAGCAAAAGGAAAACAAAACAAAACAAAACTAGATAGTGCCTTCAACACTGTCATAGAAATTTCCTCAGCTAAATATCCAAGTTAATCTCTCACAAGTGCTACTGAATAATCTATATCAATGAAAAAGATGCAAAATGATTGATTTAAATATTGTAAAATATTAATAAGGATCATATTTTTACAAAACTTGCTGTATAAACCAACTATGTCTCTGCTGCATTTTCACTTTTTAATTTTCATTTGTACCTACTACTTGATTACTTCATTTTTTCATTATGTCATTTTAAGTATCATTATTTTAGGTTTTATACTAATTTTCTTTGACTTTTATAATTTCATCATTTGATGTTGACAAGGTGATGACAGCAGTTACTGGTATTTAACACATATTTCTAACATGTCCCTCATTATTTTTACGGTGTGTTCTGACACCTGATAAATGCAAAACAACTTCAAATGCACTTTGTCATATAAATAACAGGGCTAACAACATTAAAATTTGTAAAATTTAGAGTTGCTTGTAGTCACAACTACATTAAGTTTATCATCAATACTCAACTGCTTGCAAACGATGACTTACCAAAAATTAATTTTATTCTGGAAAACAATTTGCATGCAAAAGCAAGTTCTGTGTGCTTCATACAGAGAGCCCTGGTCAAACCTGGCCATATTGGAGCCAAGGGAGGGGCTGCAGGAAACCGGGCCAGGCAGGGACAGCACTGTACTGCCCGGGTAATACAATCTGTGTGAGGACAGATTCTTCCACTCCCAGGAAAAGATGGGCCACTGATGGAAGCCTTTGAGCCAGGATAAGAAAAGCTAGTGAAGTGATTGGCTAAAGGAAAAGCCCTCCTACTTCCTCTCATCCCCGGGTCGGGATGGGACCAGAGGACACAGTTGCCTGTGACTGTACAGATCGACCGAGTGGCAGGGGGAGGTGCTATACTGGATAGATGACCTGTCTGTCAGTCTAGCCTGGGTTAAAGGATTGGTAGGGGGTGGGCTGGACCCTCCCAGTGTGCACAAAAGTTTGAGCACCATGCCTGGCCCACACAGGAAGCAGATTTAAACTGAGGGAAGAGAGAAACATATTCTCTTTTTTTCTCCATAGTGTGGACAGGCAGGCTGGGGCTTTGGAAGACCTTGTGGGTCCTGGAAACCACGTGACTGATGGAAACGCTGGCCCCACACAAAGATCCCAGGAAGGAGCCTAAAGCCAGACTACAGCCAGGAGCAAGCTAAGCCACGTGGATGATTGTGGAGCAGTAGCCGTGATTGCCGTAGGGCAGTATTTTTGAATGGGAGAAGGAACTCCAGGCGCAGCGTTGGACTGGTCTGGCCGAGGGTGGTGGAGTTTTCTGGAGCAGCAGCCGAACCCCACTTTTGTTGGGTAACGTGTGTGTGTGGGGGGGAAATCAAGATAAAAATAACTGAGACGAAACCAGTGTCAGTTTGGCGTGAATTTATATTGAAAGTAGGTCCAATGTCCACCCACAGGGCCTATGGGAAGTTTCAGGCATGCACAAAGTAAGGTTTGTGTGGATTACTACCCGAATAGCATGATCCCAAGGGACAATTCAACAAAAAGAGCATACAAGTATGTCCAAATAGAATTAGATTATAGAATTAACTGATTTTTCCTCTTAATTAAAACTTAATCCATATTAGCAGTTGATATGGGAATGAAAGTTGTTTATATTAGAGGGCCAATAAAATAATATACTTATTTCTAACTGCCTTTTAAAAATAATATAAATACATTCATAATGTACCTGCAGTTGGTGTAGTGCTGATGTATTGGTAAGATTGATTTAACTCTTCTCTACAAAACCTTTGATAATACTGGTTTTGATGATCAGATGGATTGGGGGATTTAATTAAAAGCTCCATAAAGTGTTCATCTAATAAAAGCTAATTGCCCAGGAGTGGAAGTAAAGTTATTTAACAATAAATTAACTGCTGTATTGACTCGATCTGTTAATACCTTTAATAAAGTTCAAATATCAGTAGTGAAAGGAAGTAAGAGAGTTTACAAACTTAAACATGATTATGAACAAATCTGTGCCAGAATGTTTGGTAAACTGAAGTCCTTCAAACCAATACATTATTGAACGATATAGACGATTAGTATTTTGCCATTTATCCTTTTGCTTTCTCCGGCCTGTAAGGGATTATGAATGATTCATAGTTGAGAATGCTGAGGCAAGAGTCAGAGGACAGACCACAGAAAGACAGTGGTTTTATGTCTTCATATGTGCTTAGAAAAATCGTTAATGTTGTCAAATTGTTAAGTAAGTAAAGAGTAGCCTAACTTATGAGCCACTCCAAATATGAAAATAATGCATCTTTTCAGATGGAATCTCCAAATTAAAAAAAAAAAAAAGGCATAACTGTTTTTAGATCAGAGTAACAATTATATAACAGCATATGGGAAACACACTACAGTTATGTTGAGACCATTAGGAAGTAACATTGGGATATTCTCCTTCAAACCCACATTTTAATGATATAGTATAACATTTGGGGTTTTACAGGTTTACTGTTATATCTGCACGTGTAGGGATACATATCTGTGCATACATGTATGTATATAGTCATTGTAAATAATCAGATTTTGCTCTCTAATATTGTAGCTATTATCCATACGAGGCTCTTTAACTTCATATTAATTAAAGCTAAAGTAAATAATATTCTGTGCTTCTACAAGCCACATGTCACGTGTTCAATAGCCACATGTGTCTAGTACTTCCATGTAGGAGATAGAATTGATTTACAGGTGGGCTAAAGAAAGTCTATTGATTTGGGGGGATGCTTACAAGTCTGTTGACACTTGGCCAAGATAAGATCAGTGGAATTTATTATGTGTTGTTTAAATAGTGAAACTCCCCTGGTGATCCCCAGACACATTTTTTGTTTGTTTGTTTTTTAAACTAAAATTATTCCACTGTCCTAACTTATTTATCAAGTTGGCCACATTAAATGCCAAGAGAGTAAAAAACCTTGCATGGAACATATGATTTGAGCTCACAGGAAACCCTATACAGACCATAGTGGTTCATTCCAGTCACAGTGCCATCGATGTACAAAGGAAAACACTGAGGAGCTGGCACAGAGATGTTTTTGAGCACTCGGATGCTCGCCTGCATTCTGCTTCTCTTGCTGTATATACCACATGCTTAGTCTTTAAATAAGAATCTGATGCTCCGTGTGATCCTTTCAAATATCTCAATTTGAATAATCTCATACTACAACATTAGCCAGTGGTTACAGAACATTTCTGTCATTACAGGAAGTTCTAGTAGACATTTAGACCTATGTTAATTTTTAAAATTTAGAAACAAATTCATAAACTAACAAAAACAATGTTTAACTATTAAAAACAAAATAGCAATAAATTACTGATTGAGAAAAGTATAAATTCAACATTTTTTCTCTTTTATAACGAAACAGAAGTAATCTAAAATTAATAATGAAATGAATGAAGTTTAAATATAAAATATAATTTCATAAAGATAGTACATAAAGATAATACTTAAAATGTAACATATTTAGAGAGAAAATAGATTGCTTAATTTATTAGCTCATGAAATAGGTTGGCATATACTATATGTAAAGTTATAACGACGACTGCCAGAACATTTAAAACATTATATATTTTACCTTTGGGGAAAATTAAGGAAATGGGAACTAAAAGGGCATTTAATTGTTAAGTTAGACACTATAAATGACCCGAAATGTTGCCTTAGTGAAAATGTGAGCCTGCCACAGTTTCATTATTTATACGACCAGAATCATTAGAACTCTTGATCAGAGAATGGGCATTTTAATTACTCACAGAGTAACTTAGTAGTGCTGGCTCCCCATCCCCCAGTTCCCCTGTGGCGACATGATGATGATGGATGTACCTGCAGATCCCTGAATGTAGGTAAGCCAATCGGCCTGTGGAAGAAGCTTCTTCAAATGTCTAGAGCAATTCATTGTCTTTAACTTCCAAGGCATCTTTAGTGTTCCATCAACCACTGCTAATCTACATTGCTTGTACTCTTTGCTCAGAAATGTGAAAATGTTTATGGAATGTTGTTTCCCAAGAAAAACAGTATCAGAGAGGTTCAAACATGAAGTAAATTTACAAAATTTCAAATGTTATGAAGTTACTCTCAAAAGGAACGTGTGCAGCAGCTGAATTCACTTTTGTCTGGAACATGCAGTATAGTTTTAAATTTCTGAATGAGCTTCTACGGAAAAGTCAATGTTTATTAAGATAAATAATTAAAATTGGCTCATTTAAATATGTATACATATACACATGCATATGTATATGTGTATATGTCACCACATCAGGGCAATTTAAAATTGAAGCTAATAAACCATTCTGAGGGGATACAATTTTATTATTTAGAGTTACAGGCTCCCGGTGACAATTAAAAGCAGAGCAACTTCTAGTCAGTTTTATTACTGATCTTAATCTCTCTTAAGGCACTGCATCTCACTTCCTGAATCCAGTTTGGACCGCTCTTGCTGTACAACCCTTGCATGCCAGAAATCAAGGCGCTTGCCAAAGCAGTCTGCATTAACTAATTCGATTAATGTGTCTGACTTCCAGATGCATGAACAAGTTCGGCAGATAAGCAGACAGACCTAACTGCACCGGGTCAATAGAAATAACTGATGGAAGTTTTAATTCGCTATGATTTAGGTGGTGTGCTATGCAGCCAAAGCTAATTTATACATAAAAACCTTTTTTTTAAGGAAATGAGCAGTTAGTTTTTAGGCATGTTGTGTTTGAATTTGTATGGTGATTATATCTCAACCCCAGGTAGATAAGGGTCTACAGTTCTGAGGGAAACTCTTACTGATGACTGGAGTCCATGAATTTACATGGGAGAATTGGGTAGGGTAAAAGCGGAACTCTAACAGACACAAACAGTGTGTAGAGGAATGCAGAGGAAAAAGAATCTACATGGAGAAAGAAGAATAATCAGAGAGAAAAAATTAAAATGTTATACAAAGCGCCAATGGGAAAATAAATGGCCTCATTTAGAATTTACCAGATGATATCATGTAGACCAACAGGTCCTAGGGTGTAAACTTTAGTTTCTATAGTAGTATTTTTAAAGGTAATTACTTTTTTCTTCACATATACACATCTTTCTCTTATAATTTTAGTACTCATGAAAGAGATAAATATAAGTATTAATTTAATGAGTGACTACATACAATAAATAAATGCATACTTAAAATAATACAAAAATAAGTGAAAAAAAGCGTGTCCTTTTAAGAAATTAATTGGATTTAAGAGCAGTATCTGTTAGTCATTTATTTAAACATTAAATTAAAAATGATTTCTTATGATTATTATTTTCAGATTTTAATTGGATAGCATATACTTATACTAATTATTCACCAAAATAAATTTTAATGAGATGAAATTAGGGTGTAATTCAGAAAAAACACCAAATACCTCTTATTCTAGATATAATACCCATATTTTTATAAAATATATGAACTCATATAGATACTATAGTGTATTTCTGAGATTATGATTTTATTTTATCATTTAAATTCTCATGTATAATATTCAAAATATTAATCAAATTACCTGCACCAGATTATAAATTGCTGATAACTTACATTCCATTTCTGTAAAGAATTAAAAGCAAAGTTACTAAATAGAAGTTGATTATAGCAATATTAAAATAAAGTCAGATTTCATGACAGTTTATAGAAATAGATCACAGATAAACAGGGGGGTGTTATCTATTTTTCTTATATGAAGCTTTGTGTAATCTCTTGCACATTTTTCCCAAGTATATTTATGAATACTTAATTAGATGGAAATTGAGATGGTTTTATTTATTTATTTTTTATTGTATGTCAGTACCATACTCTCTTGAATATGGTAATTTTATGATGTTTTAAATAAAGTTTGAATCTTTCAACTTTGTTCTTTGCAAAACTGATAACTCTTATAAAATGTATTATCAATTTCTGCATAGAAGTCAGATAGGATTTTATAGGGATTGTGTTGAATCTGTTGATCAATTTGGGTGTATTGCCATTTTAAAATGTTTTGTCTTCTGATCCATAAAAATGGATGACTCATCATTCATTTAGGACTTTTAAACTTTGAACAATTTCTACTTTACAGATTACAGTTTTATAATTTTAGATCAATTTATTTCTATATATTATTTTATTTTTGATATTATAGCTAATACCTTTACATTATTAGGAATCTCTGTTCAGAACCACACTACCTTTATACCATTAAGAAGCTAGATAAGAATAAAATTGCCTCTATAAAAAAAAAGAACAACTCTTGTAAGTGGCTTGTTGAGGGTAATGTAGGAGAGAACATTGATGATATTGGATATGGTCATGGATTTTTAGATGCAACACCAAAGGCAAATTTCATGACAGAATTAATTGATAGGGTGGATTCCTTAAAATTAGAAACTTCTGTGAAAGACAGTGTTAAGAGAATGAAGAGGCAAGTCACAGACTGAGAAAAATATCTGTACAATACCCATTTGATAAAGGACTATTATCTAAAATAGACAAAGAAATCTTAAAACTCAAAAAAGACAAAACTAATAACCTCGTTAAAAAGTGGGCCAAAGATCTGCCCTGGTTGGAGTAGCTCAATGGATTGAGCGCGGGCTGGGAACCAAAGGGTCCCGGTTCGATTCCCAGTCAGGGCACATGCCTGGGTTGCGGGCCAGGTCCCCAGTGAGGGCCATGTGAGAGGCAACCATACATTGCTGTTTCTCTCCCTCTCTGTCTGCCTCCCTTCCCCTCTCTCTAAAAATAAATAAATAAAATATTTTAAAAAAATAAAAAAAAAAAAGTGGGCCAAAGATCTTAACTGATACCTCACTGAAGAAGACAGCCAGGGATCAAGGAAGCGTAATGCAAATAGGCTGTACATAGTGCAGCGTCAGGGAAATTCAAGTTAAAATAACAATGAGATACCATTACGCAACTCTCCGAATGGTCAAAATCCATTACTCTGGCATCAGCAAATTCTGGCAAATACGTGGAACAAAAGTAACTCTCATTTAGTGCTGGCAGGCATGCATAATGCTAACGTTACATGCTTTTTTTTTAACATATGACCTATGAGTACCACTTTGTAAGTAGTTTTCTTTCTTTTTCTTTTTTCCAAAACTGCTCTAAAACAACAGTGTTTATTTTAAAAAATCACTAGGGGAAAAATTTTTTTTTTTTTTTAAATAAAACTTTACTGACAGGAAAAAAATCTTGTCATTTTGGTAAGTCTTGGAGTATAAGTAACTGACATCTGTTTTAACTCTCCTTTTGCTCTTACTACTATTTAAGATACTTTGAATTAGCTGAGAAAAACAAA
Source organism: Micronycteris hirsuta (assembly GCA_004026765.1). Taxonomy (NCBI): domain Eukaryota; kingdom Metazoa; phylum Chordata; class Mammalia; order Chiroptera; family Phyllostomidae; genus Micronycteris; species Micronycteris hirsuta. Next base: position 4,803 of record PVJI01011954.1, on the reverse strand, counting down.
ACCATAGCTAGCACAATGTGGAAAATCCCCAAACAATACCATCTCTTGGAAGTCTGCTATTACAAAGCCTCTAAGGATTTACTAAATTGAAGTGAAAGTAGAAAGGGACAAGAACACAAAGCTTGCCAAATTCCCACTTGGGGAAAAGGATCAATGTTTTTACAAATTGCTTAGCTGTTCATGAGGGAGAAACCAATACTTCCACCAGTCCTTCTTTGCTAGAACAAGGAAACAATTTCATATAATGCTCTGGGGATTCTTTCCCCTTCCCCTTAACCCATGCTGAAGAAACGGAGTGAAGAATGAATCTTAATTAATCTCTTCATTTGAAGTATTGAAATTGGTGTTTATATTCATGAAGTCAGATTTTGTAAGCAGCTGTGGAGACAGTAGATTCACCTTCCCAAAACCACAAACCACTGCCTTAGATTTAGCTTAATCTGAATAATTATAAATCTTACTTTTAACAATAACAACAGCAACAGGAGTACTGATCACTGATATATAATTTTGAAGGAAAAGGCCGAAAAATAAGAATTTAGTTCATACTACATAAACAAATTAGAACAGTTCAGTTTTCCATAATGAGCTACTTCAGTGTACAGGGAGACACTATGACCGGTTTTCAAACTTTTTTTTCATCTCAATACCTTTACATCTTTGGAAACAACTGAGGATCAAACAGGTTATTTTTATATTATATTATCAATATTTACCATTGCAGACATTAAAACATTTAAACATATTTACTAGTTTAGACATTTCAGAATAACCAAAATCAATCAGTATACTGCAAGTTAACATACATACAATATATATATATTTTTAAAGATTTTATTTATTTATTTTTAGAGAGAAGGGAAGGGAGAAGGAGAGGGAGAAACAGCAATGTATGGTTGCCTCTCACATGGCCCTCACTAGGGACCTGGCCAGCAACCCAGTCATGTGCCCCAACTGGGAATCGAACCGGACCGCCTGGTTCCCAGCCCGCGCTCAATCCACTGAGCTACACCAACCAGGCAATATTTTTTAAAAATAAGTTAAGAATATAAATGGAGCCTGGCTGGTGTAGCTCAGTGGATTGAGCGTGGGCTGTGAACCAAAGGGTAGCTGGTTTGATTCCCAGTCAGAGCACAGGCCTGGGTTGCAGGCCAGGTCCCCAGTGTGGGTCACGTGAGAGGCGACCACACACTGATGTTTCTCTCCCTCTCTTCTTCCCTTACCCTCTCTTTGAAAATAAATAAATAATTTAAAAAAAAGACTATAAATGGAAAGTGGCATTGCTTTTCAGTTTTGTAAATTTCTAATGTTTGTATTAACACAGATAGATTCTCATGTTTGTTGTTGCAATTTATTTCAGTAAATTGCTTCACTTTAAATATATAAAGAATACTAACCTTGCACAGGTATGTAGTTGAAAAGGAAAAATCATTTAAATTATCTTTTCAGATAATAATGGCAATTGATACCAAAACTCAACAATTGGTAGTCTTCTAAAGTATATTTGTCGCCCTGGCTGGTGTAGCTCAGTGGATTGAGCACAGTCTGGGAACCAAAGGGTCCCGGTTCGATTCCCAGTCAGGGCACATGCCTGGGTTGCGGGCCAGGTCCCCATGAGGGCCATGTGAGAGGCAACCATACATTGCTGTTTCTCTCCCTCTCTTTCTCCCTCCCTTCCCCTCTCTCTAAAAATAAACAAAAATAAAAATAAATTAAAGGATATTTGTCAAGTGCAATTCTAAAAATATATTAACAAAATTTTCAAATTCTGTTAGATTATAATCTGTTAGTTTTCGTGTACTTTAACTAGATCATTCATTCACATGTGATTTTGTAAAATTGTGCTTTTGTTACTTTTATTCACTAAATAATTATTTAGTGAACAATAATTTCTATTATTTACTCACTAAATAATAGAGATTTTCTAAATTTTGATAAATTTACAACAGATTTTAAAATTCGTATTTGTGAATACCATCAATGATCTCATCATGAAAGGACAAGTGTTGGGATTGGTAAAACTCAGTGGCAGAAAGACGTTTTCAAAACCCTATTATATACTTGAACATTAAAAATGTTATCATTGACTAAATGCAGTTTTTTATTGAAAGTACAGTTTAATTTCATTTGTTTTCAATATAATGTATGCAGATTATTAAATCAAGATAATTATCATTTCACTGTCAGGGGTTCTTTGAAGGACAAGGTGGTATTGTTTGAAAAAAGTTATCATATGCTGTAACTTAAGATAACTCTCCTACTACAAAGAGCAGCAGAAGTGATTTTTGCATACTACATATTTATCACACTGAATATTAAAAATGTTTACTCAAGGGTCACAATTTAATAAATTACTAATTTTTATTGCTTCATCCAGGATATTGTTAAGTGAAATTGCTGCACTATGCACAGAACCTTTCAATTAGCATATCTGAATTCTTTATTAATTAGGACAGAGCAAGGTTGAATGCAAGAAGCTAATTTTGTATTATACTTGTAAGCAGAGAACATAATAGAAGCTGTTTGTAAGGACATTGTAAGGCCTGTTAATTGCATTGAATAATGTAAGAGTGACATTCATTTGTCTTGTATTTTAGTTTGAGGAGTTTACCTCACTTCTGTCCACTCCAATTTACTTGAAATTATTTTATGTTGGTTGAGACTAAGATGCTGCAATCAGCGGTTGCATTAGGCAGGTGATAAAAAGATTTTGCTCTCTATAAACATCTGCTACAAGGGAAATAATTATGGTCATGAAGCATATTTGAGCTTTCTTCTTTTAGTATAAAGAAGAATTTTTATACTTCTTCTATAATCTTGTATATGGCAGGATTTTTTTTGTCATTTAATTTCTTTTGTTGATGTTTTATAGTTTTCAGTATACAGTACTTTTATTACCTCATTTCTAAATATTTTATACTTTTTGATGATATTGGAAATGAGATTGTAGACCTAATATCTTTTTCAAATAATTCACCGCTAGTGTATAAAATACAACTGGGTTTTTTTACATCGATCTTGTGTCCCACATCTTGATTGGATTTGTTTTTTAGGTCTAACAGAATTCTTTTTTATGGAGGCTTTAGCATTTTCTATATACAATACTTTGACTAATTTGTTTAATATCTTAGTTTCTTCCTTGTTAAAATGTTACTAACTAAGGTTAGCAATAATCTCATAGTATACTTTTTGTGATTATTGACTGACAATAACTGTGGTATGTTTACTTATGGTACCTAACTCTTAGTAAGTAGTCAATGATTTGGGCAAATATTACTGTTTTTATAAGTTGTCAAATAGAGTTAATAGATCAGGCCCATGCCTGTGTTCCCAAATTCATACTCCACCAACTTTCCCTGAATGAAATCAGATTGCAGGGTTTTTAGCAGAGGGTTGGTAGGATTACTCTTTCATCTCATTAAGATCACTTTGGCTCCCATACTAGAAAAGGGGGAAGTGTGACCTACAGGTTGATTGTATGTGGAGATATTAGTAGGAAGAGACTGCAGCAGTCTAGATAGAGAAGATGAACATGTGAAATATGAAAATACATCAGATATTTAAAAGTAAGTATATTTAATAAGCATTTATGTGTTTTGAGCTACCAGCATGGTGAATGACCAGATAAAGAAAGTTGTAGAAGCCCTGGCTGGTGTAGCTCAGTGGATTGAATACAGGCTGTAAACCAAAGGGTTGCCGGTTCGATTCCCAGTCAGGGCACATGCCTGGGTTGCAGGCCAAGTCCCCAGTGGGTGCCAAGTGAGAGGCAACCATACATTGATGTTTCCCTCCCTCCCTTTCTGCCTCCCTCCCCCTCTCTCTAAAAAAAATAAATATATTCTTTTAAATAAACTTTAAAAGAATAGCTGTAGAAGTAGAAAGTGTCCATAACATCTCTTTAAATAGCTCAGTAGGATGACTGACAAAGGCCTTTTAAAACATATTCTTATTTTTTGTTTATTGTTTATTGATTTTAGAGAGAGGGAGAAAGTAAGAGAAGAAATATTGATTTGTTGTTTCACTTATTTATGCATTCATTAGTTGGCACTTGTATGTGCCTGACCAGGCACTGAACCTGCAACCTTGGTGCATATGGAGGACACTAACCAACTAAGCTACCCAGCCAAGGTTATTATTTATTTGTTTATTTATTGTACAAATAAACATTAAGTTGTTTTAAAATATCCATCTACTTCTATGACTTCATTCACTGGAAAAATAAAGGTAGTGCTTTGAGATATAATATGTAATGAAATTTGTAATGGACTCCATCATAAATATAGAGAGATTAAATGTAGGTATCTCTGGTTAAATTTCCAAAGGAAAGAATACACAATGAAAAAAAACACCATTTAGTGACCGATAGGAAGACAGTGTAGATGCAAGGGGACTGACAAATAATGGTAAGAGAGGAAGAAAGAGTAATAATTAGGGTTAACTTTTACTGAATAATTAATTTGTCCATGATAAGCACTTTATGGGTTTTATCTCACTAGTGTGTTTTAATCTCATTCTTCTGAGACACAATTTTAAGCAGTAGTTCTTATTGTATGACAGATCCTACCTTTAGTAATGAGGGTATTGTGGTCTAAAGAGATTAAGAACTACCCCAGGGCACTGTGCTCATAAATGCCAGGCGCAGAACCCAAATGATGCTGTCTGAAAACAAAGACCAAGTTTCGAGTAATCATTTTGAATCATTAAAAGGTTAATATAACATAGTCAATCGTAAATAGGTATATTTAAATCACAGATTACATTTAATTTTTACTTTTCTTTTTAAACTAAGTCACAACTCATCCA